>JAYRBW010060800.1:0-10611 GCA_036023295.1 Invenusta paracnida | reverse complement strand
ACCAAAATCCATACATATAGGAATACCGAAAAGTCGCTTTAGTGATACCTTATTGACATGATACATGACACACTGCCCAAAACATATTTTACAGAACATAATTTACCAACAATATAGTTAGGCAACATATATATTTTTAAAATTGAAAAGAAAATATCGTAGCTATGTATACTCCATAAAATTGTTCGTTTTAGTTTTTCTCATTGGTACAAAAAGTTGAGATTAAAAAGCAGATAATTCAAAAGGTGGACTATATTGCGTATCTTTTTTAAATAAACTCATGGTCCAGAGTTGCGTTATGGGTGCGCTAAAATTAGAAGACGGGCATAGGCTCATTAGGTAATTTAAAATTATGTCATCCTGACTATATATAGAGAGAGTTTAAATCTAATAGTGACATATATAGTGAATTTAAAAAATGATACTTAAATGAATTAATTCCGCAAATGAATTAATCAATTATCTTTACTATTTCTAGATTAACTTACAAAAGCCATTTACATGTGCATAAAATAAAAGCGACATTTTGAATTGTTAATGAAATTATAGCGACTAAACCATATTTTTTAAAATTCAATTTTCAACCAAAAATTAGCATTGATTGCTTTGTTTAATATAATTTATAAAGTTTCTCGAATTAAGTTTGCATCAGATTTAAAAATAAATTATAATCATAATGTTATAATAACCTGTAAATCATGTTACTATATCAGGACATCAGGTCATTGGCCCTTTTTGCTAATTGACACCCCTTGTTCAGTACATTATTCTTCTTTCGCGAAATAATACCCCGAGAGTTATTATCCGAGCGTACAGGCTTTTTGTATGGGAAGTCTCACAGATTATAGCATCCTAAAATATCTTTCGCAATGTTCTAATTTAATGTTTAGTAAAATCTCCCAAGGATATAAACACGTATTTAAATGTTTAAAAATATTTATTTTTATCATACAAAAGACTCAGTTCAGAGTATACTTAAAAAAATGTTGGAATATGTAATTTAAAATTATAAGAAATTAACAAATACTTTCAAACTGAACAAAACTGCAATAAAAACAGCGCTGACAAGCGAATTGACAGGTGTATATAAACATGCAATCAATAACAGCATCAATATATCCAAGTATAATCTAATCATATTATAGTGCGAACACAGCCTGGAATTTACTTACAAAGTGTTCATATATGTTAAATATTGTGATAAAGATTAATGCATTGTATGCAAGAAAGAGACAAAGATATGCTATAAAGGATTCACTGCTTTTTTACTATTTATTGTTATATTTGTTTTGTAAATATACATCAAGTGTATTTTATATTATATTCCTATATAAACAAATATTCAAATTTTACAAAATCTGAGGAATTTAAAAAATATTTATACTGAAATAAATGTTAACAAATAAATAACTGTTTTGTAAATTAAAAAAAAATTTTTTTTAGAGATATAAACAAATCAGTTTTAAACTTGTCTAAAAGAGAAAGTTAGCAATATTGAGACAAAATAATTGAATATGATTGAGCTAATTCTTGACAGTCAGGTAAGCTCTAATATTTCTAGAGGCATCAATTTATTATCATAGAATACAATATTATTATACAGGAAGGCAACATTAAACATTTCATAATTTATGGCACATAATATAATATGTATGTTATGAATTAGTAATGATCATCATTTGTACTTTTTATATATTATATACGACGACGCTTACGAACCTGTTATTAAGTCGCATTAATATGACTATCCAAAATATGGACTATACATAACAACAAAGTACCATAAAGAAGGTATACACATGTATATAGGGGAGATCGTTAGAGAAATGTTCATATGAACTGACGCCATCCAGCTTGTATAGGGATTCCAGTGCGCAACTGGGAACAACTTTGATGATGGATAATGATCCAATTCTGGTTAGTTTTCCGGCTTTATAATATATACTTCGCTCTCTTATATAGCAGCCAGCGTGAGGTCTCTCCAGGAGATTGCTGTGGTGTTCCTATTAACGTGAGCTAATTAGCGTCGGCATCTTGTGCCTACATACATATATACAGAAGATGGCGACTGTGGTATCATTTATAGCAGTCAGTTTTAATAAAAAATGTATTTACGGGTATATTACAATAAAAAAATTAAGGTTAGTTGAACTAACTATAATCATCCTGCAGTATTGATTATTATCCAGTCCAGCTGTTGGAATAGTCGTACTATGCATATTTTAGCCATTAACACATTAGGGAGTTTGTTATAATGCATATTATCGCACTCATTTTAGACACCTATATATATATATAGACATTAGGCTCTAGGGCAGCTGATCTTAGAGAAAGGCCACAGAGATTTATGCCTTATACGATGCTCCTATACATGGTCCTCATTATATCCAGTTTTAGTAAATAATTATGATTAATAGTGGACGCTGTCCATTAATTTAATTATTATGTCTCACTCTCTGCCTGTCTGTCTCACACAAATTAGATTATTTCATCTCTCTCTAGACTGGCATATTCCACTCAACGAGCATATACTTAAAGTCAGTCTCGGTAACATAAGACTGGATAATTTCTCAATATTACGAAGATAGTACTCTTTTATTCACCATCTCCTTAGGCTACCCAGAGAACTATCGAAACACTATTTTTACTGACAAAATACCTGAAAATGTAACTCTTAAATTCTCAATAATGTCTAGAGATAACATTTTTTATTCGAAATTTGTTTCACATAGCATCAGATATACATATATCAACCGGTTAAGGCATATAAGCACAACTGAAAGTATCAGGGTTATAACGGTAAATCGGTTAACGGTAAATGTAATAATGAAAGGATTTCAATAACAGTATTCACAATATATTATTATAATATTTATATAATATATATTTAACGGCCATTTTTGAGAAGAATTTTTAAGAGGAAAACACTCACGTTAAAAATAAAACACCCATATTTAAAATGCACAACAATATTTAATAATTTTTTTCATAAATGTTTTTCATACTTTTATACTTTTATAATGTTAATCAACAAAAGTTTATTAAGAAATTTCCGATTTTTTCTGTCACAATTAGTTTTGTTTAATTGTTCATTTAATTACTATAATTTCTTCAATCTACAACTTAATTATTGTACTTATATATTGATTGAAGTCTGGGATTTGAACTCCGATTCATGTTTATGACCTTTCCGATTTTATTTGGACAGATGTTAGGGCACTCGATATGTGCAGGCTTAAGTGCAATCAACAGATTACAATTTTGGGTAAGTTAAACAAATATAAAAAAACATGCATCCAAAATTAAATTCTGATTTATTTTTATAATGTTTGAACTGTATAGGCAGGAAAAATATTACTGTATTTACCAAGTAACGGGCAAATTAGTCAAATAATATTATACTGATTACATTATCGAGTGCATTTCAACCACTTATATAGTCATTATCACTTTCTCATATATAGATTCTGGATGAGTTTTTAATTCAACTTATGTTGTTTCCACTTTTTGTCTCAAATACCTCGGTCCGGATCGGTTATATTATCGATCGATAGCTAAATCAACTTATTATTGGTATATTTTATTAGTGTTTTTTTAGGAGAGAATTTATTCTAGCAAATAAAAATATGCATTAAATATAACCTCAAAAACGCTGGAAGTGTAATTATCTAATTTACACAATAACATAAAATGTTATGGAAATACTTTTTCGTTTAAAGAATAATTTATACTACATTCTTTCTATTTTAAATAAGAATCTATTATATATAAAATATAATTGAGAATTGAAAAAGGCAGACATTATATCCGTATGAATAATGAAAACATTATTTTTGAATTTATTTTTAGAAAATAAGTCTCACTCTGACTTCTAATGTCAATCAATATACAAAAGCGAACGATGGCTCATGCATCTCCCCTTTGGAGCATATCACACACTGTAGTTGTAAACTTTTTGATGCAGGCTATAATAGGTAAACAGTCACAATATGTGGAGTAATATTTGAATATGAGTGTGAAAGAAGGAGAAATACACCTACAGAGGGGTACTTGACACACTAAAATCTATCGTCATTAAAAAAGTTAGATGAATAGTTGATTCTGTTATTCAGCGAAATTCGTAATCGCACGACGACACCCTTTTTCCCACTTACAATATATGTGAGATACTCGTTCTTTTGGAATACCTCTACGAAATTGAAAGTAATATTTGAAGTTTATATTAGTAGAATAAGGAAGGAAGTCGGTGAAAGTAGCTCACAAGTAGGTTACAAAGGCGTATATGATCCCTTTTCTGACTAATACCCACTTTTTAGTTTAAAGCGTAAAAGGGCATAGCTTGTCTCTTAGAGTATTATTCATCATTTTCGTATGCATATATTTCTAACATATTTTCCATAAGATTCGAATAAAACAATGAGTGGAAATATTTGCAATGAATATTTATTATCTTTGCTTTGGTTAGATATGTTATAATTAATGTTAAAATATAAATGCCTACCCTTGGAGGCACTTTTGCTCGACGAAATGTAACCATCATATTGTATTCCTTCCTTCTTTGGAAGAAGAAAATTGAGCCACCATTTAATTATCCCCTTATAAAAGGAGCATTAAATGACGTCACAAATTCGACAATTATGATGCCACGCTGAGCTGTGGGATTTCCTTTTACATAAACTCTATAGAGAGAAAAACATTGAACAAAAGCTAAAAATAAATTGAGAGAAACGTAATTATCCCCGAGCAATAAAATATAATTAATTAATTTAGATTTCCTGCTCACTCCCGGAAGCTTTACTATTACGCTGTTCTCCAAAGTTCAAATATTCCTCCATAACCGACTTGAAGAGGCTTTGAATTCAAGTCAATGTTACGGAGTTAAAAAACGCATATATTTTACATTAAAGCAAGTAAATATAATGTTATTGGTTTAATTAGGTAATAGACAGTGTTTGGTGAGCATGTAACTCTGTATTTTATGCTCTTCACTCATATTAACATTTGGAAACAAGTTTCAGTACAAGTCTGTGCTCCAAGTTCTCCTGCATATGACAGAAATCAAGGAACACTTTACATGGAATAGAAACTATAATATGTACACTTCAGATGTCCCTCGATATCTCGGTAGCTAAGTGACGTACTAAAGTAACCTTAACATTTTGAAACTTTATCGATATTTTGGCGTTATATGAACGCGTTGCTAACGCGTAATAGATATGACAACACAAACACAATTTTCTCAATTTCCTTCTATGTAGAGCTTTCGTTAATTGCATAATATGTCGAATGAATTTATTGGAAATACTCCAAATGTTCTCCTTTAAATGGTAGGAGAACATCAAAACGAATTGTCACACATATCTATTTAAACAAAATTTGGATTTTTTTATGGTTACCTACGATTCAAAGTATTGTCGATTATTAGTCTTGAATTGTCAACTATAAATTTGTAGTAAAGACAATTAGCAGAGGAAGAGGAGCTCAATACCGCAAAACTGGGGACAGTATATGTCAACACCTCGACGCCACTTCAAATTCAAACGCTCGCACTTCCCCATCGTCTACGGGAAGACGCGAAAGCGGCCATTAGTAGATATGAATGCCACAAATGAGCCACAAATGGAGACAAGTATTAAAGACCATCACGATAGTCCTTTAAGAGTAAACTCCAAACTTAACAGAACATAACTCTATAAGCAGACTAAGGACCGTTCATAGCTATCTCCAGGAGAGCAGCTATCCTTTTCAAAATTGCAAAATCAGAATCGGACACATGCAAGAACTGGAATGCAGCAAAAGATCAGAACACGAAGGCATCTTCTTTTCCAATGCCCGGACCATCTACTGACTCCAACCTTCATTTTTCTGATCCCAAGTAACCCAATATCCCCTTGCTCGCGAGGAAAGTAGTCAACTAGACCCCTGACGCTTGTTCAACAGCCGGGAGATAAACGCGACAACTATTGGTCTAGAGATGAAATGACTCAAACTCAAATTGTTGCGGCAGAATGAATTTAAATTTGTTTAATATAACAAGAGATATTATGAATATTATGAACAAAAACACAGAAATATTACAAATAAAAAGAGTAGACTTATATCAGATGGAGTTTATTTTGACGACATTCAATCCAACACAATTAAAGAAGAAATCGGCAACATTAAATGGTTTCATACAAACTGTTTAATCGCAATGGATGCATACTAATGTTTATGTAATCATCTTTTTTTATTGTTATTAACTACGACCTACTTCGCAGTTATCAATTTATTTGTTTTTCCATTTATTTTTAGCATCTATTCAAGCTCAAAATATATGTAAATAAAGTATATTGTTATGATTTATAGCGTAGGCACTGATAATTATAATTAATTAATAGATGCTATGCAATGGAGGTCTCTTGGGTTGTTTTAAATATTTATATGCTTAGGCATATATCTGATTGTGCTAAATATATTGAGAAACATAATTATAGTGATCATTATTTTTAAAATAAATTACACATTAAATCATATTTATTCATATTTCACCTATTTCTCTATATATGACAATTGCAATACACCAGTACAACAGTTGGAAGAAAAACTAAAGAATAAACGTATCCAATCAGAATGCTTTTACATATACATACGAGTTCGTCTCGAAAACAACCAATCAGATCCACAGAAAGCTGTCAAAGGAGTAACTCATAGGGCTTCCTAAATATCCTACACATATAAAAGGAGTCGCTATTCATTAAAAGCTCATATTTTAAACTCTCCTCACTTGTTCTGTTGAGATAATAAGACTTTTCACTTATTCTTAAAACTTACAACAGTCCAGCAGAAGTCACTCAGTCATGTACGCAACTAAGACAATGCCTAATAGCCGTATGAACGGAAGCATCAACGGAAGCGGATCAGCCGGTGGAAGCGATCCAGCGCCACGAATCAAGAGCCAGCGAAAGAGTGCGAGCAGCAAGGACAACACACCACCTCTCCCACTTAACGAGAACATGCCCATCCATCTCGCTGAGAGGATCCGATCCTGCTACCGGGACAAAATCAGCGCCAGCAAGCCCTACGATCTTATCGCCGCCTTTCAATTGGACAAAGGCGTTGTCCGGTCCTTCTACGCTTATCCAAGAAGCGAGGCCGAACACGTGGTGGCCCCCTTTGAGCTGACAGAACGCCGACGTCGGCTTCTCCATCGGTACTACCAGCGGGGCCGGCAGTACATCGTGCTCTACCTCCACTACATGCACGAGAACTATCTTCCAGTTCGACTGAGCTCTCGAAGCAGCATGAACCACTCGCACAGTGGCTCCTCGTTCCTCTCCTCCTCGGGCCTCGGGCTCAAATCCTCATCACGCAAGATTCTCGAAGAGAAACGCCAGCACCAGAATCAGGAGAATCAACAGCTCACCCAGTCTTCGGCCTCATCTTCCTCCTGCATTTCGGGACACCATCACGACAGCTTCCTGCGCACATCGCGAGACGAAGCTCGGCCCTCGGAGTCGACAGACAGCACGGAGGGCAGCTCGGGTGGGAAGTCCGGCATCAGCTCAACGGAAAATTCCTCCGGCGAGTTTCGCAGAAGGTCGAACACGGCGCCTGAAAATGACCTCTTATGCAGCCGAGGACGACAGCAGCGTAGTGACAGTCGTAGCGTCTGGTCTTGGCTGAGAACCGAGCGGAAGACAGCCACCTCAACCTCCACCAACTTTTAACCACAATATGACCGAGCTAATACCAACTCATCTCTTTGCTGCTGATTGCCACTAATTTCTCTGATTGATTCCTCTCTCATGATCGAGCATTACCGACCCGCCACATTTGTGTGTGTTTTAGCGCACTTTTACTAAATTAATTCTTAACTTTCCTTCCACATCATTCCTTCCTGTGTGACTCATGTACAGAAACTTTCACATTGTATCAATAATTTACTCTTTGTGTTGTCCAGTACTAACGAACTGCACATATATACATACCATACCTCAATTTACTGATGTGTCCTATACTACATTTATTCGAGATTTTTTATTGCTACTCTTTCTTGCTGTGAAGCAATTTACTTCTCATTTCAAAACGCACACATCCACTTATTGAACTCTAGCCTTGTTGCATTTGTACCTTACAGTTAATACCCATAATTAAGATTTATTTAACATTTTAAAACTAACCATAACAGCTTATTTTTAAAGAAAATGTTAGTCGAAATATTTGTACACTAAAACCGGACGCCATAAGTGTTTCTTAACTAACTATACCTATTCTCTTTAAGTTGTACTACTGATGTTCTAAACATTTACAACCAGGATACTGATAAAGATTATTTTATCTCTCACTTCTTCAACCACAATATTGTTTATGTACAAATGTATTGACGCGTCTGCGGTCAAAGGAAGTGATCTTTACGCCCTTTTTTCTCAATAACTTTTAGCATACTACATCATGCTGGCTCTCCATGTTTCTTTTAAAGACAAAATATCCCTTGCGATGTTAATTAGTGAGAAGGTAAACCAGCTAAAGTTCCTCCCTATCGCATCAGTGTTTTCACCCAAAGCTGGCGTGATCCCATAGTTAACATTAGCTTACACCTGCAAGTGGTCGTTTGACTTTTAACTAATTACCAGGTGTGGGTTGTAGAAAGAAAAAAATAAAGATTTGGAGGGAAGTCTTTTGGAGAAAAAGACCACAAAAAGTGGAACTTTTTCCGAGAAAATTTTGGGTTGCCCCCTTTGATCATGTGTTGATGGCGCAGTCAGATTGATTTAATGACCACTTGTTGGCCATATATGGGAGATTATTATGGCTCGGCTCCTGCTATTGATTGCTTGCCTTGGCAGTCATTTTAATCCAGGGTCTTGTCAGGTAGCAAAAGGTTGGTAAATGCAAAATTTGCAAGCACATTGTAACAGGATAAAATAGGTATAAAGTGAATTGTACTGATGCTTAAAATAAATGACACCAGGGTTTAACCGTTAAGTCAGTTGTAGTTTGTATAATTATCCAGTTAGTATGCCTACCTGGAATGCAACTAATCTACATGGCATGTATATTTAATTACATATTTCCTATTCCCATGTTGAGCACTAAATGCCTTTAGATATTGATGGCACACAGTCTATTCTTTTCTCTCTCTTCATCTCCTCATTGTATTATATCCATGCGCGATTCAACCGGTTTTATTTAAATGGCTAGTTCACAAGAATTAGACAATTTTTGTACTCATTATTATTTTATTTGAATCATCCTTTTAGCATATTACTGAAGGATTTCTTCATTATTTACACATTATATGTGCATACATAAAAGATTTGCATCTTGAATCACTGACATAAACCGCTCCTAATAATGTGGGGGGTAATTTGATTTGAATTGTTGTATTTTTATCTTTTTATCTTTTGAATCCCTTCAATCTGTCAGATATATCATGTTTCAGAGAGACTATGTACTGAACGTAGTTTTTATGTAAATTACTGTACAATTTATTTTTCTAACGATGTGTATTTTCTTGCACAGAAATATATTGGCAATGTTGTCAATAAAAAATAAAACATTCAATCTTTTCAAATTGACTATTTGCTTTGACTTTGTGGGTTGAGACCTTAGAATTTTGATAAAACAAATGAATTCACAAAAGCTAGTACTAAGACTATTACTAATTTTATTTAAATAAACTTAAATTTCTTGATAAACTGTGAGAATAGAATTATTTTAAATTTCAACATATTAAATATTAGGGATATTTCTCACATAAATCTATTATTTTTAGAGCTTCTATATTTAAAGTTATTTAGTACTTTTTTAAATAATATATTTCTATGAATTCCAATATTCCTAGTATACTATTTATGTATATGACAACAGTTTAGCAAAAAATGTATAACTTACATAATATATATTGTGTAATATACATAACTTAAAATCAGATAATTTACTAAATTATTAAAAATATTCTACGCAGTAAGTATCTACATACATATTGACTTAAGGTGGTATATAAAATGTATCAATAAGCAGCTTATTCAGAATAAAATTGATTTAATCAATGGTGTGGCTATACTTTATTTATTTATATAAAAATGTATTCAGTTTCAATTTTAGGTTTTACGTTTATAAACATTGCGGATATATATATATATATAGAGTTATATAAAGCACAGTATATAAGTAGCTATTCATTTAGACACAACACACCGGGTTTCAATAATTAATTGCAAACTTTATTACTTTCATTACTGCTACATTTTATTTCAATCTAATTAAGATCAAACTTTAACAAACAGATTTGCGCTGCAGCATTGTGATAACCATCAATTGATTAGTTTAAGTCAATGGCGACTAATTAATTAAGATGTAATATTATATCCCGGCCAAAAGCGATTTCGCAATTCACCTTGTACCTATTATAATTACGGGGTAAGTTACCTATATTATATAATCTACAAAATGTTGTCACGTTAAAATGTGGCGTAATCTCAATGTATGTGTGTAGCAAGCCAGCTACATACTCAGCAGTATAGGAATGCAATCTTATAGTTAAAGTTTTAAGAAGAGCGTTAGCTTAGCGGTAGAGCTCCTGTCTTCAAACCCGAAGGTAGCAAGTTCGAACCCCGGTACGTAATC
>JAYRBW010060799.1:0-10612 GCA_036023295.1 Invenusta paracnida | reverse complement strand
TGGGGGATGGGGAGGTCGGGGATGGGGAGGTGGGTGGGTGGGGGGGGGGGGGGGTGCGACTATCACGATTCTATATATGCAAGTGCAAGAGGCCAGTTATAAAGGGTTAAATTTCCAAATTTAATACAAGTATCTGAGTGAACGTTTTCTCTGTCATTGCATAAACAATATATGTCTTCCTATTGTATAATAGGAGATAAAAGCACTTACAACGCAATTACGGTAAACTTTTAGCTTAAGAGGGATTATTTATTCCTCCCAATATTTGTTGTAGCACTCATTTGGGGACGCGAGTCGTTTATTGAAGATGGGGCTAACACTGCGGGAAGCAATCATGCTTATATGCACGGTAGAGGCAGAGAGCACGAAGAGTCAACAAACAAGAAGTCTTTTTAAATCCCTAGCTAATGGAGTATTGAATTACAAATTGAACAGAAAAGTGGAAATTTTGTAAAACAAAGCTTGCAACTATGAAAAATTTATGTTTTTAAGGAAGTATATTTGAAATATAAGTATCTGTATATTATGCATCTAATATATTTGGACCTCAATTGTTACTAGACCGTAAATTGATTACCTTTAATCTGAATCGGTCCCTTTATTTGGTATTCGAAGCTTTTGGTAAAAACAATAATAGTATGCTTGATTGATGCTTATTTGTACTTTTGCTTATATATAGGAGGCCAAAGAAAATTCCGTTTTCATAGACGTATAACTTTATTTAGCTGTGAAATACGACAAACGTTAATACGATATGTACCATGCATGCTGAACATGAAAATCTAAAGATTAAAAGCGATGTACGCTCTTTTATATAATTCGTTTTTAAAACAAATTGTTTAAGTCAAATAATATCATTTTGACTTTTTGTTTTTATACTCATGGAGTAATTATGTTTTACTGAAATAATTGGGAAAGCACAACACGTAAAATTGAATTTATCTAAATCCACAGGCAGACTATAATATATACACAGTTCCAGAATAAACTTTTGTTTAACTATTTTCGGCATTTAATTGTACATATAAGTACAGAAAAATATTTTAAGTAAAAATTAGTGCAAAATTAAAATAATAAGATAAATATATTTCGCTATACATAATATATAAATTATTAAAGAAAAAATATATATTCAAATTTATTTTTCAATCAAATAGAATCTTTAATTGACGATGTAATTTCGAAGTATTGATTTTAATCGATGTATAATTAATAAGTTAGAAGATCGGTAGCATTCATAAAAGTATCCTTATACGCTTAACAGGTTTAATTTAACCAAATTTCAGGTTTAAATGCTTAATTCAATTTTAATGAATATATTAATTCGGATATTGCTTATATATTATACTGGCACAAATATAAAAAGTAGCAGTCAACTCCAATTATGTTAATGTCGGAGAAATAGACATTTTCAAATTGAAAAGTTGTCATTTTGAAGTATTGATTCATCTTAAATTACTCATTTATACTTCATGTAAAGATTATTCTTATATTTTGAGAGTATTCTATACTTTCATTCATGCTATGTATGAAATTAGAAATGTCTTAAGAAATTAGAATGCGGCCATTTTATCGGAGATTCCTTACTTGATAGTCTCACAAGGCAATCATTATTGGAAAAGATTTTGATTTTTTAAATTGCCAACGAACAAAATGTAAAGTACAGAAAATAAATAAAACTGTGGCTGAGAATTTTAAGAAAGCTTACATAATATTATTATTCGTTACCAAAATTTCAATATAGTCCATTTGACTGTGATATCCAAATTCAATATCGTTAAATTTATTATTATTATTATTATTAAACTACACTATTCGGTAAAATTACTTTTGTTTTGAATTTAATAGTCGAATCCAATCGAATCCTCGAATATAAAAAGAATACAGAATAAGGAGCCAGAGAATAAAAATATCATTTAATTTAATAATTCAGCAAGTTTATCGTATAATCCATGGGAGCAGAATACGTGATAAAACCTGGACAATAGGAATAATTAAAATTTCACGAAAGATTAAAATGAAAATATAAAAAAATTGAAGTCTAGTATCGTTTTAAATCTTACATATAAAAATAGTAAATGTAACAATAGTTTAATATGGTATAGATATAATAGAAAAATAAACAAAAAGCACAAATATTGAAACATACATAAATAATTCGGAATTAAAAATCGACAGAAATAATCGACATTTAAACATCTGTGAAGAAAAACTGATATTGAATGATTCTAATGAGAAAATATGTACTTTTACATAAAGTAATATCACAGCTTGTTTTACAAATCTTGGACGGGTGATGGAGTAATTGTCAGGAATAAAAAGCAAAACATAAAAAGGAACAAAATGTATTGTATAGCAACTGATATCAAAACATAACATAATGTTCAAATGTTGAAGGAACATTCGCATTATACTTAAGAAATTTAGAAATAATAAACTAATTTGCTTATCACAGGCACAAATGACTGAAGAATGAAATGGTATCAGCAAAAAGAACAATTTAGAGTAGACCTGTATTAGCGCAGATAAAGTGGACGACAAAGGGTTCTACTATACCCAGTTTGCAAAACTATTTAATTCATCATTTCTTTGTGTGTGAGAATCTGTGTATTAAACATTGTACTGTCAGATACCACAGACGACTAATTCACGTCTGTTACTTTCCTAATTAGTATAATTCACGTCGGAAGTATGTTTTCATATTATCGGAAGCTATACCTGGTAAACTTTCTATAGCATTGGCGGCATCGAATCAACGCTAACATGAAATCAAAGTCATTAGTAGACAATACAATAGGTAGCTGGGTGACGTAACAGTTTTTTTTATGTAAGTCGGTGGACATTCGTCTGGAGTACAAAGGCGAATGTTATAATAAAGCGCTTATGACTAATGAATTGTTAACATTATTAGGAATCATGCTTGACATTGACACATCTAAATCCAGTTTAAACAAAAAGTTCAATTGTAACGCATTATATTGTAACCAATATATTATTTGTATACATTACAGCATTGGAATAAATCACGGAGATTAGTCACAGAATGACTTGCATAGCTTTTCAATGCACCACTGCGAACATGCGCCACGCAGGGTAATATACTGGTAATAGAGATATAAGTAGGATAGAGGCGACAAAGAAGCCATAATACGTACTTACACTAAAAGAATATGTGAGTATTATGGGTTGTATCAAATCACACAGCTACACAATAAAACAACTACACGAAACTTATTACTACGTCCACTCGATGCTATTTACACCTCTATTTGGTAAACAAATCAGACATCTAGTTGCAAGTGTTCGATAACACTCCGTCTGTCTATCGACTTTTGAGAAAGGAGCGAACGAAGGAGTTGTAGTGAACACGACCAGCTCGATCGGGGTCAAAGACGGCGACCAACTGGTAGAATTCGTCCTCACCCAGGGCGAGGGAGTGACTGGCAAGGACGGAGCGCAGTTGTCCGGCTGTGACCAGTCCCGTACTGCTGGCGTCCACGCCACGAAGGCTCTTTAGCATGGACTTCCAGTCGGTGAGCACTTGACGACGGAGCCGGACGAGGCAGGGGAAGAGTTCCATCGTGAACTGGGTGGTGCGGGTTAGAATTGCATTATAGTTATAATATATGCATTTCAGATTAATTTAATGTTCGCTTTGTATTTGAATATAGATATAAACATATTGAAGGTCAACGCCAAATTTTCAATTTGAGTTTATTTTGTGTTCAATTTTCGATTAAATACAGATTTGTTTAAAAGTTATTTCCAGCTCGTTAAACCTTTAAAAAGATGTTTAAAATGTAGTTAAAGGTTTAAATGGAAAGCTCCCGCTATTATAGGACAGTTACTCTTAATAATTGGTTGTCACTCTAAGCTTTGTTATTTCTTAGTTACCGTCAATCCCGCGTCAATCAACTTCTTGCGCACCACCACATTCGTCTCCCCTGGCAATCCACAGACGCTTGTAGTCGCCTTGGCGCCGCCTCCACCGCCTGAAGTGAGTATGAAGCCACTGAGGAAGGGCTGATAGAGGAATAGGCCGTTGCTACGAAGGTCGTGCCTGGAGACGAGGGGAAGTAGATCACAGGGCAGCAGGTCCACGCCGGCTACATCGTGAAGGACCTCTGAAGTTGGGAGATTGTAATGGAAACGTAGGGTAAACATACAGAATCAGGCTACATGTAACAATAGTTAAGCAAATAGGGCTGAATCGTTGTTCAATACAAATGTGTGATGGATAATTTTATGAATATCATTTATATTATGGAAATAAAACTATCACTACTGCTATAATTTTTAAGTAATATATAGAAAAATAATGGAATAATTTTGGAAATAATACACACTTTTCATATAATTTTTCTGGAAAATAGATTTGTTTATTCGGATTTATAGATTTATCAAATAATCGATCATACATTATTATGGGACATAATTAATTGGGGTGGAATTTGTCATCAATTGAAATAGAAGCTGCTATTAAACACCGGTCGAATTAATTAATGCAAATTTTATCCAATTAAAATCTTCCTTTTTAGTTCTATATTTAGATTTCTAAAATACCTAAAAATAAATAAACACCTTTAAGTAAATACACCTAGTATATAGGAAGATATTCCTATTATTTTGTAGGTGACCAAATTGACTACAGACATAAAGTGTTTATTTGGAAAAAAAATTTATGAATCAGCATAAATCTTGTCATATGAGTTGATTATCAATAATTACTCAACTTAAATTTATTTCAAAGGTTTTGTTACAGATCACATATAAGTATACCTTCACGTAATTCTTGTGCACTATCTAACTCTAAAGAAATACATAGATAGATTAAAAATTAAGGCACCTTACATAAAAATAATGATTTGCAGTATAAAATTGGAGAAACTTGACTGATTTTTTTCGACAGAGGAGTTTCAAACAAAAGGTTTCTTCGGTTAGAAACAAAAAAAATGAATGATTTTAAATAAGGGAATTATACCTGGTGGTGGAAATATCGTATTCCCTTTAAAAAAGTGGATTTATGGCAACAAAGTGTTACACAGCGGGAAACTTTAACAATCAAGTATATGAAAAGTAAGTAAATGATCGTAACCAATAGTTACGTGGTAAGCTTGAGCATATATTATATTGTTACACGATTTAAAAGTATATTGCGCCTACATTTAACTGCTTAACAACAAGTGCAGATTCCTAAAAAATCACTTTTCTCCTCCCATTAATCGTTTTACTATTTTGCAAAACAAGACAGAAGCAATTAACAATAAATTGTGCGCTTAAAGGAAATAAAAAATGAGAATTGAGGACTTGGCTGGAATCAAAGAAACTAATATCTTATAGACAAAGATTGGTAACCTAAACTATTTCTTCTGAAGGTATTGGACATTTGAGATTGTGGTCAAATCATGTTATTTCAAGGAATGAAGTATATTTCAACACATTTACATATTATTATCCATCCATCTTCAAATAAACCAAATTGAGAGAACATCATTATAGACAACACAAGGCTATTTAAGTGAAGTAATTATAAACTTCGACAAGATAAATAGAGAAATTAGAGGAAGAATATCCTATTTAAAGAGCCAATTTGTGCTTTTACACACTACTTTTAATGCAAGTAGTATATTATTAAGAAGCGCTAAAACATACAATTTTTAAATAATTTTTAACATGCTATATAACGAAAAAGAAACAATTTTCTTCCAATTTGTGGAAAATGATTTTTGGCCCCATTCTTCTTCACATTGGAGAAGATTTTTTAACCACATAAACAGTCTATACACAAACAACCAAGACAGACTGAAACGTACCGGAAAGTTGAGACACTCGAATGTATCCCGGTCGTTTCTCGGAGTCCAGCTGTTTACAGTGTTCCACAATCTTGCGCCAGTGCTGTGCCAGACAAGTTCTCATCTGACGCTCTGCTGCAGACATGCTGGCGCCACCGCCCTCCTGTAGACGAGGAGGGGATCGATAGAGGGAGAAAGATTTCTTAAAGTAGGTCACATAAAATGATCCTACGTCATAGAAATACACGAAAGCTTGACAACTATATCTCGGTAGTCAAGAGCAACCGACGACCTTTAAATTTTGGCATATTCTAGAGGCCATACTGAGCTATCGGAAAAGTTGGTGCCATTTTGTCAATTTCTCTTCGCAACGGGGTCATTTAAGGTCAAATATTGGCATTTTACAAAAAATGTCAAAAATCAATATTTTAATAGTTATTATTTTGCCTAAAATTACTGCGTTGCTATGAGAGATATGAAAAAGCGGGTAAACAAGCCTACAGTCCATGGTGGTCTCTAGGTTACTGTTGAGTTAGTTGGTGGCTTTAGTTACTAAGATAAGTTATAGAAGAGCGACTAGAAGAAAACAAGCTATAAGTATAAGAAGAGAGAGAGCGAAGAAGAAAGAGAAATACGGTAGAAATGAAGAGAGAAGCAAAAAGAAGGTAGAAAAGGGTTCAAAATGAGGAGATGAAGAAAGAAGAAGAATTTTGAGAGAGAATAGATGATTACGATTCATTAAATAAAATACCGAAGTGCAGAATTTATTCTGCGAAAGATTTCAAAATGTATGGCAAGGCTAAAATTCAAGGCAGTACAAAGTGAAATGCTCTTCACATTTATGTTAAGAAAAATAGTTTTGCTCTTAAGATAAAAATCGCACAAATATTCACTGACTTTGGGCGCAGATTAAGTAAATAAATAAAAGAAGACAAATTTGTTTTTTACCCTTTTTCCACAATGATTACAACTGTTGACAAACATTAATGACATTTTAAGCAACGCTAAAGAAAGACTATAGCCTATACTGGCGATTAATTACAAAAGATTTTTCATCATCAATTAAAACCGGGACAGAGTAATAAAAAAGCAGAGTGAATGTTGAATCTTGTTGTAGATTACGTTTCTCTTTAAATACCACTATAAGAGAGAATTGGAGAGAAAATATTAGGAGTATATTTGACTGAGGGCTTTGCAAATGACGAAACAAAATTGTATCCTTAGCAAGAAAAGAAAATAATTACCTCTAAAGGTTGTTAAATTATAGTTCTATATTAGCAGTAAAACGGTAGAACATTGTAAAAAAAGTTCTTGTCTGCGATTACAGTTTCTAACTGAAGCAATATAGAAACACGTTTTTTCTATCCCTGGAGTTTTGCAATGGATCAGAGTTCATAATAGTACAATAATTGAAGAATTATTGAATGCTACAATTGCAAAGGAAATCAACTAGACCATTTAACAGGTAATCTGTCATATTTTCCGGCTTTTAATGGTACAAAATCATAAAAAATACGCTGTTCTTTTATGTCTGAGGAGTCAAGCTGGGAATCGATATTTTAAAGTGCCGATGTTAGAACAGAAAGGCGCCAATCACTCCGACTAGAGCTATGTTAGAGAACATTCTTTTGCTGTACAGATGAACTTTTGCTGTAGCTTTTCGTCATTCATTTACTACTGCAGGATGTAAAAGAGAACAATTTGTGTCGATGGTTGAACACCACTAAAGTAT
Organism: Invenusta paracnida; assembly: GCA_036023295.1. Taxonomy (NCBI): domain Eukaryota; kingdom Metazoa; phylum Platyhelminthes; order Proseriata; family Coelogynoporidae; genus Invenusta; species Invenusta paracnida. Next base: position 3,088 of record JAYRBW010060799.1, on the reverse strand, counting down.
ATCACTAGCAGCATGCAGGGAGAGCTCGACATCGTTGTTTCAACCCTTTGTGTCGATGGTTGCACACCACTAACGTATATCACTAGCAGCATGCAGGGAGAGAGCTCGACATCGTTGTTTCAACCTTGTAGGGTCTCATCAGCAGCGTAATAAATTGCAGTAAATTAGTGTTGTACTGCTCACCATAAATTTTACAACCCGACATAGAACACCATTATAGTACACGGATATAAAGTGTATCTTTAAACTGAAAGTTAAAAATGTAGCAATTATAATAAATGAAGGGAATTTTCAGGTTGTTAAATATAATATTTAAAGTGTTTAATTGCCTTTATACTCCATGTATTTTCAATATCAGGCTACTAAAGTTAGATTTCCAAACTAATTGAAATCAAAATTTACCAGATTAGAAACATTAAAATTTGAGGTACATCGTTTGGTAAAAAAATAAAACACATTTATTTATATTATGCAGTTAAAAAATATCTTAAGTCGGTGAACTTAACCCTGTATCCAAGGGCGTTGCCACCTTGATGGCGAACAGTGGGATGGGGTGTGGCCTGCTCAAGAGACCATCAAAGGTTGAAACAGTGCTGTCTAGCTCCCCTTGTACTACTTACATGTAATATGCGTTAGTAGTATGAAGCCACAACTTTATAATTTTATCTTTTGCAATTATTCTAAAATGATATCTTCTAAAATGTTCTATTTACAGTAACACTGAATATATCGCGTTAAATTTAATTTTAGTACATTTTAATTAAACGAAAACATTTTACAACAGTTTGTTTGAGTTTATTTAAGGCAGTAAAAAGCAAACATTACTAGAATATAGAACCATATTTGAGGATATATTTATTTTGTTCCAAATATTTATATAAACTCTGCATGCGTGCGTGCTACTAACATAATTTTCCTTTGTTTTTATATAAAAACAATTTCAAATGTATAAAAGCAATATTACGTTTCGCGGAGTTAATTTATAAATGTGTGACGACACTTGACAACGTAAGAGTAGAAATATGTTCCATTATTCGATTGTTCTTGCAACTTTGCAAAGATCTCAATATTAAAATGAAAGCAGCGTTAACAATAATATCTAGCGGCAAAATATACAGGCACACTGAACAATGACAGATGGCGGAGAAATTGTCAAAACAAAGACACTTGTAAAACACCATTCAGTATTTTCAATGCTTTCGATTATAAAATTAATACTTTAGAAATAATTTGCAATTAACCGATCAATGGAAAAATAATTAGTTATTTAATTTTCCATAAAATGTTACATAATTTATTAGATTTTCATTTTTATTTTCGCAAAGAAATATATTAATTTTAACAGAAATAAATAGTAAACATTCCAGAGTCAATAGTAAATAATATTCCAAAAAGCGAAATTCGATTATCGAACCTGGGCATTGGGATTGTTGAAAATGGCACTAGAGGGCTTGTTGGCGGGGTCACTTTCATCGACCGTCTTTTTGGCGCCAGATGACGCCGATTGTTGCTGTGGAGACGCCTCAGCTTTGCACCACTTACCAAGGAAAGCGGTGTAGTCAAGGTTGCCAAACTCATTGACTGGGAGGTTGGCGCAGAGCTGGTCAAACTGGAGAAGCAGAAGGTGAAGAAGTATTTTATTAATATTTTGTGACACAATGTGAACAATGCATCTTTCAACGGGACGCTTACTTACTGTACTTGGTACTTATATAAAGTTTAAATGAGTTATTGTTTTTTCTTATAATATTATACAAATATAACTGCGTGCACTACTTTAGAAAAGTAAAGTAGTATAAAGGAAGAAAATTTTAAATTATATATATAATTAGATAAATAATACGCGCTAAAGAGTTTTTTGTGAAGGTTGGTATATACACTGTAGAAAGGAAATGAATAAAACGAATAAAACGAATAACACTGATATATTATATTATAATCTAATAAATTAAATTCATACCATTCAAAATATAAATAAAACACAAAAATGGTTTTATACACCAAGAAATGTAGAAAAAATTATCCATTAAAAAATGCATTATATGCATAAAACAATAACTATTATGTGAAAAATAGGCAATTTGAAAATATTAAGCATTAATATCGAAGATATACAAATCTACGTTTATTAGAAGGTTTTTGAGAATGAGACAGGAAGTCATTATGCAGACAACAGAGAAAGACAGACTGAGAGACAGACAAACAGACAGACAGCAGACAGAGAGACAGACAGACAGACAGACAGACAGACAGACAGACAGACAGACAGACAGATAGATAGACAGACAGACAGACAGATAGACAGATAGACAGACAGACAGACGGAGAGACAAGCAGACAGACGGAGAGATAGACAGACAGACAGGCAGGCAGGCATACAGGCAGACAGACAGACAGACAGACAGACAGACAGACAGACAGACAGACAGATATACAGACAGACAGACAAGCAGAAAGACGGAGAGAGAGACAGACAGACAGACGGGCAGACATACAGGCAGACGGCAGACAGACAGACAGGCAGACAGACAGACAGACAAACAAACAGACAGACAGACAGACAAACAGACAAACAGACAGACAGGCAGACATACAGGCAGACCGGCAGACAGACAGACAGATAGACAGACGGACAGACAAACCTGCTCATCCGTGAGCCGCATGACGTGTTGATTGAGCAAATTTCGGAAATCTTCTCTGCACACAACGCCCATGTTTGCATAGTCAAGCTCCTGGAATGCGGCCTGGAAGAGCTGAGCTCTGCTGGTCACCACTTCAGCTAGCCTCTCCTCCACGGCCTCTTGCGTGATTGGTCCACCATCTCCGCCACGGTCGCCCTGTTGCCCCAGACGACGACCGGTAACACTCTCCAGCCAATTGTTACAATCCTATATGCAGTGGGATTGAAGAAGAGCATTGTAGCGACACATATTGGGGTCAAATAAAGATCGATAATAATTGATCAGCTAACAGGGTGTCCACGTTTGTTTTAAAAAAAAATTCGAGGACATTCGAGGACATTCGAGTACACACAAAAAAATTCGAGGACATTCATTTTTGAGGTGGACACAAAAATTAACAAGGAGCA
>JAYRBW010060798.1:0-10612 GCA_036023295.1 Invenusta paracnida | reverse complement strand
ACGTACAATTCTTTTTTGGAAGAATAAATTGTTAGAAACTGGAACGTTAGTAAAAGACAGATCACGTTCAGGCAGACTTTTGACTCACCCGGTATATATATATATATATATTCTTTATTAAAATTGTCTTACTTTCTCTTCAAAATTACATCATCGATCCAGTTTATAATTATTTTATTCTGCAGACCACCGAATACGTTTGACAACTCGATGGCTAACTGCAAAGAAGGTCACACGAAGAAATCCAAACTGTGGCAGTTCCTTCTGGACTTGTTGACGGATTCGGAGAACAGGTCGTCTATTGTTTGGACCGGGAGGAAGAATGAGTTCAAATTATTGGAACCAGAAAAGGTAGGCAGCTCACTGTAATCTATATACATTGATATTTCTAAGAAAACTAGTAATATGTACTTTGAATAAAAAAAAACTTTTCAGATATATTTGGTATACTACATTATTTATACGATTTTTAAAAATAATAATCAATATATTTTTAGAAAACAAAAATATTCGTGCGATTAAATATAGGGATACATAAAAAAAAAATTCTATTGAATGATGCATTTTTTAATACGAATATTATAGGATAAAAGAATTTCACACTAACATCAATCTCTAATTAAAATATTAAATTATCAAGAAATATGGAAATGGCTTTTTTGTGTATACCAGAATTGTAATTGTTGCAATACGTATGTATTAAAGATTGTAGTTATATAAAACAGACAAGGAAACAGAAGCACTTAATGTTGTGCCTGAATTTTATGTTTAGTTATTTATTATATATTAATAAGAACTAAAATCATAAAGCAAAGTTACTCATCACCATGTAAACATCTGGTTATACAACAAGGATTAAATGCTAGTTATATCTTATGTCTAATCGAACAATAGCTATATTTTGCAATCTTATATGTGTGCTTCTGGTATTACAATTTACACTAAAATTTAATACTTTAAAGTTTATTAATACATACAGGGACACCTGTGAGCTATACTATATATACTTTTATATATAGTATAGCTCGCAGGCGTCCCTGATACCAATGTATATGTTTGTTCCAAAAAGTTAACGCATCCAGATATTCAATTTGGTATACCTATTATTTTTAGAGTTGCAAAAGCGATGTTTGATATATTTGTACAGAATTGTAAATGCTTAATCGTTTTTCAGGTGGCGCATTTATGGGGTCTGAAAAAGCATCGACCTCGTATGAACTACGATAAACTGAGTCGCTCCCTCCGTTACTACTATGACCGGCAGATTCTGGAGAAGGTTCGGAAACAGCGCTACACTTACCGTTTCCTCAACAATCCTCACCGCTTTATACTCAACAAGAAACAGCTCAATATCGACCAGTTACAACCAGTAGAGCAAATACAGTCTACTCCACGTCATAGAGGTTTTACTTTACGATACAACCTTCCGATAACACAAGCGGCATCGCCTAAAACCCCCCTTTACAATTCGCACACCTCATTGGTCAATTATGCCTGTGAATTTCCACCAATTAAAGGAGCATCTGGGTTTGAAAATCTTCCAGTTTGTAACGGACGAATTGTACAACCTTATGATTTCTCGGCATCTACATTAGTCGAAGGAAATGAATCGTTATCATCGATTGATCATCATTTTGTGGGTCACAACGGATATGGTTATGACCAACCACAGTCAACAACGTCCAGTTTTTCGGACCAGTATTCCGGCTTAGTGTATCAGCAGTATTCGTTTCCAGGGGCGTATTCTTCCGGGTATACTCCCGGGTATTTATACAACGCTTGGGGAGATAATTTTGGGCCATCAAGGGAGGGTTACCCTTACAATTCGACCTCAAGTGGACGGTATTATGAAAACTATTAGAAACTCTTCTCCTAAAGGTGTAATTAAAAAACTCTCAAGTCTCTTTATGATTCTTTTATATATTGACTATTCTGGTTTCGCGTTTTATTCTATACTATATCTTTACTATTATTTGTCAATTTAAAATGAAAAATAGAATTGAAGGTTAAAATAAAAATTTAATGGTATTCGCTAAAACATGCGACAATTTAATAGAGTAGCATAAAAATGTATAACATATGTGAAAAACCATAAATATTAAATTGATATAAGTATTATCTATATGATCCACAACCCATGGACACTACTGGAAATTTTCTGAAAAGCTAAGTGTAGTAATTTCATTGAGCTTTCTAAGCTAATAGATTTCGCCTTGGATAGCGATTGATAAACATATAACAAAATCTATATCGACAACATGGCAAGCTCAGTGAGGTTAATATATTATGTATATTATATATGTAGTATCTACGCGTCAATTATTTATATGTTTGTAACATTAAAATATTTTGTTATTTTGTTACTCACATGAAATAGTTTTATTTTAATTCAAAATTTGAAATAATTTATTTAACATCTAAAACTTCTAAACATACAATTAATATCAATAAAAGAAAACAATCACATATGAGTGATTAAAATGACCAATTAAATGAGCAAATTAATGTTTATTATTTATCATAAAACAGTTATAAAATAATAAAATCTATATATTTGATACAAATAACAGAATGTTGTATTCTATAGTATATGTATATGGTAAATATTACAGATGTTTTGAATAGATATTATTGTGTGTATGGGAATTATAGTAGTTGTTTCATCTCGATTTTAAATATTTGTTTTGAAAAGAAAAATGCATTTTGTTTTATTCACCTAGTTTCTTTTAGTTGTAGAAGAGATAACATAACAATATCTATTTCTTTGGGTTTGAAAGCTGCAAAATAAATTTAAATGAAACATGATATAAATATCCAAAAAGCGTAATCCTACAGTCTTGACATATTTCTATTATTGTTTTTACGTTTATTTTATTTAAGTTCTGTCTTATAACATCAATATACATTTTACATATTATGTACATTTATTAAATATTAAAAATGTTAAAGTTATAGATAAAAGTAATATACTAAATACATATTACTGTTTATATAGTATACATACCACTTTATTTACAGTACTATATTTATTTTACTGTATGGATATAAATATAGTAGTAGATATAATAGTGAAAATGTTAATCATGCTTAACTTATATTATGTATATTGTAAAATACATTGTAAACAATGAACAATTTTATATAAGTTGTATTAAATTATCTTTTTTGTTGCATGAAAAATTAATCGTTCTTAAATAAATTGTTTTACAAGATTTATTTGGGTGTAAGGCATTTTTGTTTTTTTAATTTTTGTTTTACAAAGAAACTGCATCAATTTTCAAATTTATACTTTATTAATTAATTAATTTTAATCCTTGAAGATTTCTATGATCGAAAATGAAGAAAATTATATTTTTACAAATCAGCTTGATAAAATGTATTAATTCTTCCGTAATTTTTAAAATTGATTTATATTAAATATACTACTGTAATAGTGTAATAGTACTACATTTTTGTAATAAATTATGTTATTTAATTACTACTGAACAAAATTTGTAGACTTAAATATTAAATTTTAAAAATTTTCATTAAATTAAAGTTGAATGTTGTAAAACACATTTAGTGCTAAGTGACAATTGAAATCATTAAAGATATATAATAAACTATTTATGCCAAATATAATTTTTTATTAAATAAAATATTAATGCAATTGTGATTTGATTCATACATTACTCAAATGCCAGAAGTATTTCGCTCTATTGGCATTCATGAGTTACAGAGTATTGAATTGGGGTCCTTGTAATACGAAGTTTGTGACTGCTTGACTACATTCTAACATTCGAGTATTGACATGAAAGATTTTCTAGTCATTACTATAATTCGTATCACGAGAACTGTGCCCACAAGAATCATGCCTGCTGATACCAAACACAAGCGACGCGGAGTTGCGCGTTAAAAAATTAGAACAGTATTAAACCCTAGACACGATTTGTCACAATTTGTTGCATCTTGTTCTACCGTCAATTTTTTGCTACTTTTAATGTGAATTTTCAACTTTTTTGACTTACTGTGCCATGTCGTATGCCTTCGGTATGTAAAGGCCTTTATACTCTGTATGTTATGGATAAGTTTGAAATACACATTCAAATACACTTCGTTGTAAGAATTTAGATAAAGTTGTCTAATTATTGAAAAGTCCACCGATTTCTGTGATTGAACTTTCGGTTTTATAGAAGACACAAATCTTGGTTTGAATCAAAATATCTTTAGCTTTAATTAACTATGTATTTAACTATTTAAAATCCACATTTTTGTTTAAGTAAAAAAATTAAGCGAAGGGAAAAGTAAATCAAACATTGTTTTTTTATTTATTTGAATTCAAACACTCCTTAAAAATAAAGACATAATATAATGAGCAGTTTTCAGATGGATGCTTGAGGATATTTCCAGAAGTCGAAGAAAATGGAAAATAAAAAGTGTGTTAATATGATGGTCTTATTATTGTTTTTCCGAAACTTATTAAAAAAATAAATTTTCAAATTTGTTTTATAGAATGACATATTCTCCGTATCAATTATATACTAATATCAATACTGATATTTCTAGTAGACTTGACTTCAATATGTCTATAACAATTTGATTTCATAAACTATAACATATTTCAAACGCTTTAAAATGAAATCACACTGCTAAATTATGATTGAATGTATTTTTTGTATTGTTATTACGCTTCTTTATGAGGAATAATGAATATTTTATGGCATTTGATGTCAGATTATTTCTTGACAGAAGATCGACTAGTCTGGGCAATTTGAAGATTTATATTATATATTATATTGTTTGCTTTAATATATTTTGTATAAGTTCCAAAAATATCATTTCTGTGCAAAAAAAGCAATGGTGACATAAACACAACACTTAGGTATATGTTTGTGTAAAACATAATTTAAATTAGAAATATTAAATAACTTTAAGTAAACCTAATTATATACAGTTAGATAATGAAATGAATAGTATTTTAGTATATATGGGTGTCCAAAAAGGTTTATACTTTTTGTTTTTCTAAAGCATAAAATATATTAAACAAAAAACTGTAACATTTTGACTGCAAATGCAGGAGAATATTTGCATTTGGCATTATGTCAATATGTGATTATTATGAGCGCTTCGTGGCGTCAATTTCGTGTTAAATATGTACGCTACAGTGGACATAGTCTCTCATAGCAATGGTTTGGACTATAAGCCTTGCGTTTGTAAATAGTTAACTGCTTCTCATGTACACCTCACATTTTGATCCAGGGTTGTTCCAATATACATTTCATTTAGCGTAACTCCACAAATATTTCCAGCGAGTTGAGATCAGGCAAATGTAGATATCAGATGTGAGATGTCTTCAGGAAAATATACCTATATCCTCAGACTAGTATAGTAGATTTCTAGTCTCTGTCGCTGTCGCTGTGTGGGATATGACACAATTTTGCAAGAACAACTTCATGTTCAAGGTCAACTGTTAATTATATCTACACAGCCGTCTTCCCGTGGTGGAGATGCCCAATCTCCCGGTCAGCGAAGTGCTGTAGTCCCCTGGTATTTTTTAGAGGAGGCGGCGTGCGTCTCCTGGAAGAAGGTGTGTTCCCTCTACCCTGCATGCTTTTTTTATGCTTGCTTGTTCTCTCCCCTTGCTTGCCCCTCCCCTCTGCTTATTCCTCTCTGTATCTGCATCCCCTGCTTTTCCCTCCCCTTTCCCCCTTCTGCCCCCTCTCACCTCTTTCTCTGCCCGCTTCATCCCTGACTCTCCACTCCCCCTGACTCGCTGTATGTTTTCTTTTTGTGTTGCCGCGCTTCTCCCTTCCCCCCCCCCCGCTTCGGCTTCTGGGTTTTTCTCCACTAGGTCAGAACCATAGAGTAGGTAATACTACTCTATGGTCAGAACTTACATCTGCTCATCTGACTCAGTTTTTACTTCGAGAAGGAGACATTGAGTCCAACCCTGGCCCTTTCCCTTGTGTTGTCTATTCTAGCGAGGTTGCAAAAGACTATTTGATCCGTTGCTCTTCTTGCTCTCGCTGGTACCACAACCGCTGCTGTGGCCTCTCCATCGCCGGCCTCATGAACTTGAGTTCCTGTAGCAAAATTCCCACTGTACAGACAAAAGATTCTAACGGTCAAGTTTTCGTGAAGCCTACGAGGTGATTTCTTCAACTTCACACTGATCGGATTGATTCTTCAGTACGAGCTGTGTTTTAGAAAATGCCACAATGTCTGTTGTGCCAGTTTCTATGATTTTTAAATGTCTAGCAATTTTTTCTGATTAATAGTATTGATGAGACTTCTCTGATACCAAATTATTTCCTGTATTCTCCCTGGATCTATACGTTTGATCTAGTTTCTATATAAAATTATATCATTCTTCTTCGCTGCACCACTAATAGTTTAATGTTTAAGCTAAGATTACGAAAATTTCAGAAAAACATCCACATGTCCCGAATACAAACTGAACATAATATCAAAGAGTTCAGTAAAATATATCAAAAGTAATAAAATAACAAATAATTTTTTAACATTCTGTATATTTAAGTGCCTCGTAAATATAGAACGCTTCGTATACATGTTTAGTGTTTTAGGATCAACATTTAGACTATTGTACTACATACTTATTCAATAATTATTAGTGTGGAATTTGTCATTATTTATAAAGAGAGCTGTAACCAAGTGGGTTCGACTCCTACTTTCAAACCAGAAAGACAAACAAATTAAAACTCCGCTATAGACTTTTACAAATTGTTTTTTTACTGAAGGGCTAAACCTATGGCGACTATTTAATTAAGATTTATACATACATAAGCTAATATGTATATATAGTAATATACTGAATAAGCCACTATGTATAATTTATTTAACACTATGTTTAAAGTTGTTGGTTTCATTTTTAAATTTTTATAAAAAGAAAATTTAATTTTCTGTCTAATTTAAAATGGAACTATTTTAACATAAGTTCACATCAACGAAACTCTATAAAAAGATCCTGTCTATAGAGTTTCGTGGCTTACACTTACATCAGTCATAAATAATCCTATTCTCAATAAATAGAGGTTAAAAAAAATTGGAACTAATAATAAAATACACATTAAAGACTACAATTACAATTAGAGAAATAATGTGAAAGTATTTTTTATCTTTTATTTAAATATTAAATAGATCTATATAATGTGTGCATGCGAATGAAATTATTAACATATATACATATGTATATATTTAAATGAACTATGGTTTTTTGCTTTAATATTTAGAGTCGTTTCAAACTTATTCTTTGACCTAATATATATAACTCATGTAAATGAAATATTATAAAAATTAATATAAATATGCATAACAACATTATTTTTTACAAAAGCTGTACATATTTATTTTTAAATTATTTTTGGTACTTTTTAATGACATATCTTATTATTCCACTGCTTTTCAAAATTTGTGAAGTTATCGCCAAATATTCAACTGATGAATTCTTGCCCTCGACCGGAATGCCATTGTTTAGGCTATTCCGTTTCCGCCCAAATATTTTCCATATGTTTAATTGAAGCTTTATCCGTGATGAAGCTTTACATTCAAAAAAGCTTTGGATAATTGCTTCTACATCACACAAGAACAACAACAACCTTAATATATAGCCACGTAATTTGAACATGTTCAAAGTGAAAAAAAAGAAAATTTGGTAATATATGTAGTTCTCTAAATTATTATTTTTAAAATTTTATATTAAACATGATATAATATAATATCATATTTTATAAATTTTATATTTTGGCCAGAGACGCTCAAATTCGAATCATATATACATATAACGTATAGAAAGATTCAACGGAGCGAATTTTAATTCTTAATTTAATCGGCAAATATTATAATTATTCAAGTCAAGAGGATATTTTAAGGTCTTTCATTTATTCAATGTTGCAATGAAAATTTATTAAATACTTGAATCTTGAATCTTTAAAGTTGAAATTTATCTTTTTATAATAGGTTATTTGTACAAACTGAATAAAAAATATAAGAATAGATAACGCATAAATACATAAATATATTTAAATTGTCTAAATATTAAAAAAATATATATAATAAGCGTGTATATTATCACATAAATATTATATATTTAGTTAGAGATTTAAATTTTTTCAGCAGAACTTTAAGTGAATATTATAATACAACAAATATAAGTGTAAATGTGGTCTTGTGATTTGGCCCTGATTTTTTCATTAATAATAAAAATGAACAATAATATTGAGATTATTGCCCGATCATTTAAAACTAATAAATTTTAATATTAGAAAATAGCTGACAAATTCCTCATCTACATACATATTGATCAAAAGTTATGGAACTTATTTACAATTTAGGAAAAATAAAGCTTGTGTAGGTTTGTCGGCATTTATCGCTTGAGGTTTTGGAAATCAATACCTTCAACCCGATTCTTTTACAAATAAATATCACAAGTAATGAATTAATAGCATACATACATTATTAAATGTACTAGGTGACATAGAACCGAATATCTTGCTGTGAATAATTACAAATACATATAATATCATATTTCAAAGATGTGTTATAGGATACTTTGTGGTATGTAGAGATAGAAGATCATTAATTTTATTTGGTGTTTATAACCCGACAAGATTATTCATCTCTCCTTTCAAAAATAATGCTGCTGAGGTGAACACCCATATTATGTTATATATATATATATATATAACCAGTTCAGACTCATTGGAAATTTATACTTCCGTCTGTAGATTAAAGAGTCATACTATTGGAAGAAGATTTTGAGAGTATATATTAGCAGCTTTATACTATCATCAGCAGTCTTTTAATATTACACTAGAGTCATTTTTGCACAAAATGTTGAAATCTTTCCTAATGCCTGTCTAAAAATCGAAACAAGTAGGTATTGTGTCGCCATCTCTATCGGTTGGAAAAGGAAGGAACCATCGCAATCAGGTCGATGAACGCTTAAATATACTGAAGAAATCCGAGCAATGCAGTGGCTGTATACAGTGCAGAACTGATAGGCACACGTACAGTTCTCCGCTAGAAGATCCGACAACAAGGAGGGGTAGACTATCTACAGACACTTGGTTGGGTGGGGTTATCATTTGCAGTGTACGTCTAAGATTATTTTTCAGTCGTTTCCCGGTTGCCATTCGAAATCACATACCTGTCATGGCTTGGCTTTTGTGTCGGGAAACAGGAACGACAGGTTTGATTAGTATGATTGGTTTCTTGGGGTCGGGGGCGGCGGCGTCGGTGGTTAGAAAGTTAAGTTAGAGAAGGTCGAGATGGTTGAATCTGTTTGAGAATGAGAAATAGGAAGAAAACTGGGGAGACTATTTGCTATAGAGGAAAGGGGGAGGAGTGGAGACAATGGATTTCCTGTCTAAACCAGATAGCCAGCTACTTTTGAAGGTGAGTTGATAGGTTGGTTCCTCTCTACTCTGTCAGAGATTCAAAGGACGTATAAGCAAGGGACGTATAAGCAGACCATAGCGAAGTAAACGGGATAAGAAACAACGCCCTGTACCACCAAAACTTGTATTGAACGGTTTTCGCATATTGTTATTACAGTCACCAGTAATAGACTTACAGCTGATGACTGTACGGTTTCATACATACAAGCAGCGAATCTCTTCAATGGAAATTTTACTGATTTACTTGACTCTAATGAGATGTAATTTTGACCTTATCACTAATTAACTAAAAGCGGAGGCAGGACCACCTTCTAAAATTTCATTGAATGAATGGTTCAAAGGGGATTTTTCTGTTTCTAATAATAGTTTCTAACCTTGAAATAATTCGCAATCTGAGAAACGTAAAATGAATTAAATTAGTTCTCATACGTGCCATGAGCATTTGATTATCTGAAAGAGTATTGCACAAGATCACCTACACCAATGAGGCAAATTTGTAAAAGTTGATTCTTTTACATTAACTGGTCTTGACGCCGATTACAAATTCTGTTTTTATTAGAGAAGACATAATTTCCAGCTTGTTAACTATTCCAACCTCATTCGTTATCTTGCTGATTAAGATATGTATTTGTCTGAAAAATAATTTACTTTAGAATTACGGTTTTTGCCAACTAAATTGATGTGATTTTATGTTAAAATAGTATTTTTGTCTAGTTTTATGTTCCTCTTATCCCAAGGACATTAAATACAGTCATAATAATCAATAGATATGATATTAATTAGACATATAAAACTAAATGTATTAATATTATCAGTGCCATCGAAAGATAAAATTATTGTGGGAGGGGATAGCCAATTTCTTTTTTGTAAAAATGTAAAAATTCTTAATCTAAAACTAAAATATGCTAAAACATTTTTTTATCGATTTTTACTATTAAAATTCTTTAAAGTAGTAGGGCAGGTAGATTCGACTTCACCCCCCCCCTTTGTTCCCGAGAACAAAGACCCCCCCCTTTGTCCCCGAGAACAAAGACCCCCCCTCTTACGTCCAATCAGGATCGAGCAAGTCTCCAACCAATGAAACGCATATAAGGAACGTGCGAGCCTGTTTTCGCTCTTTCGTCGTTTGCCCACGCTACAAGGCGGTCGTTCTCTCTCTCACCATGCAATACACCGACAGCGACTATGCTGAATTCGATCATTTCCTCAACGATCTT
>JAYRBW010060797.1:0-31150 GCA_036023295.1 Invenusta paracnida | reverse complement strand
GCATCGTTTGCTATGGTTCTTTCCATCAGGAGTCGGCTTGTTATTCCCATGCAGTTTTTGTGAGCTAGTTTCTTACAAACATTACAGCAAGCTCCGGCTACGCGCATCGCGCCTTTGCAGAGATCGCACTTTGTGGTCTTCCATTCGCTTGTGTTGCTTGTCACGACACTTTGATCGGTTGTACCTGACTTGCAACTGTCACATGTGAAGTCTGTGGTGAGATTCCGTCTATATCTGGCAATGTCACTGCAACTGGCATGAACAATGTTTTCACAGTTTTTGCACTTCCATGGTGTGGTATTAGATCTGATAGCTCCTTTGCATTTAAAACACTTAGGAGGGCCTGGATTAGTTTCTATGTCGCCAGCTTGTAATAGTAGTTTCCAGAGATAGCTCGCTGACTCAGCATCTCCGGCACTCAAAAACCCGAACTGTAAAATAGTTGTTCCCCACTTCGTTCCACACATGACATGTGGATCCACGGTACACCACGAGGAGGTGTTGGGGAAGTACCGCTTAAGTTGTTGTTGATCTCTTTAGTGATACATTTTTGGATTTGTTCCCATCTCGCTTTCTTCCATTTTCAGACTAATCTGGGTTTTCCTTCTCCGGTTTGTGGTTCGTCGAACATTTCACGATCATTGGGCGGTGGTCGGAGCTCATCTTTTGGATCTTTTCCAAAGATAGATTCTCTTGCAGATTTTCGTGGCATAGGGTCAATATTCTTTCGGTGCTCCTTTTGAATCTGGTAATACCATCGTTGAGGGCCCAACATCTATTGTCTTTAATCCAGGTATTGATGTTTTTACCTCAGTTGTTTTTAGGTGTTTTGAGGTCCCAGTTTTTGTGGTGGGCATTCCAGTCTCCACAGATCAACAAATTTTCTTCGTTTGGTAATCTGGCTATAGTTTTTTCAATAGCTTCTTTTGTCTTCTGGTTGGATTTTATGGGAGGACAGTGTACGTTGAGGATGTTGCTTGAGTCAGACTTATTGATCAGAAGTTGTATACCTCGCATTTCGGTGATCTCATCTTCTTTGTCAATCCATTCCGAAGTATCGATGGTTTGATAATGGATATTTTCTTTGATGAGAAACACAAGCCCACTACCCCTAGTATATCTTGACATCTGTCCTTTCTAACCATGCTAAAACCTTTATACCCCGGAACTTGTCCTTATTATTTAGTTTGGTCTCTTGGATGACCCCTATGTCCACTCCGATGTCATTCAAAACTGCTTCGAGTTCTACCAGCTTCGACATGAGATGTTCGCTATTCCATTGTAAAATCGTCACATCTTTCTTGATGTGCTCAGGTTCCGGTGCATTGAGCCCTAGAAAATCTTATTTCTGAATGGCTTTCTTTTCTAAACGAATTCTTGACTCTCTTTGTTCGACACAATCTGTGCAAGTCCATGCATTGTTTGAAATAATTCTGTCTGTTAAGAGCCTGCTAGAAATGCCCATACAATTTTTATGGACTTGTTTTTTATAGATGTTGCAACATGCCCCGGCTACACGCATAGTTATTTGGCATTTGTCACATTTGGTGGTTATCCAATTGCTACCGGCAGGAGTTATGTTGACAGGATGTAGGATTTCGGTTGAACAGTTATTACAGGTAAAATCAGTGGAAATCTCACGTTTGTATTTATTAATACCGCTACATTTTGCGTGGTACAGCTTTCCGCAAATTTTTCATTTCCAGGGTGTGGTGTTCTATCTAATAGCTCCCTTGCATGCATGGAAAAGGGAGGGTCTGGATTTCTTTCGATATCGCCAGCTTGTAGTAGGAGTTGTCAGAGATAACACGCTGACTCAGCCTCTCTGACCTTGAAAAACCCGAATTCGTAGATAGTTTTTCCCCATTTCGTTCCCCACATGTGTGAGGATCCACAGTACACCAGCGAGGAGGTATTGAGGAAGTACTGCTATTGCTGATGCTGGTTGGTTGGTTGGCAGGCTGTAATCCCGTCAGAGGAGCCGAAGCCCCCGCAGATACGAGGCCACCGCTACGGGGTCCTCCGTCAGCACGGACAGAGGGGGAATACCCATCCCAAACGCACTCAGACGCGGGCCTAGGTGAGCAGGGCAGTCCTGGAGCCAATGCCACAGGGTCTCCTCGTCCTCCCCACAATGATGGCAAACTGGAGGCACGCCGCGTCCATGCTGGCTTGGTACGCAGCCAGCACGCGACAGTGTCCGCTTCTAAGCTGCACAAGAAGCGTCTCCGCGCGGCGAGATAAACCCGCCGGTCGGGGCGTGGTTGTGTACATGAGGTGAGTACGCTCATGGACTGGATCTGGGTCCTTGACTTGCCTCCGAATGAGGGCCTTAGCTGCCTTAAGGGACACCGGAACCGGGCGCAAGGGTCCATCATCGTTCCGTGGGTGAATGGCTGTCTCCCTGGCCTCCCTATCTACGGCTTCATTGCCATGATAATAATATAATATCTTTGCCAGTGACAGACTATCTGGCTGGACCGGAGGTCTAGACATGTCCCTCTGGCTCATCTCAAGCTGGTGCGACTGGCCTAGTTGGATGCCTCAGATCGATGTTCGCCACTTTTGGAGTTCCTGAAGAACTTTCGAGCTATGGCGACCAGAGTTCACAGCAACTTTGACTTGTGACTTCCTCAAACGATAGGGAATTAACCATCGTATCTCATCAGCTTATCATTCACGGTCAAATAGTAGAGCAGAGGTCGCAGTGAAAGTCACAAACCGCCTTCTCCGGTCTAACATTGGCCCAACAGGCTCCCTCAATAATGATCGCTTCCTACGTGCACTCCTACAACAACGGAGCACTTCTACGAAACTCCCGTCGCTCAATAAGAGGAGCAGGGTGCTGGTAGATGGGGGACGGGAATTTTCCTCCGACCATAGGAAGGCGAACCACTTCTTACTAGTGTACGCGAGTGTTAGCCACCTACGTTTCTCTAAGGTGGAGAGGAAGAAGAACCATGAGGTTAAGAGGCTCCTAAATCGGGAGTCTCTTCTCCAAGGACCTGTTGGAAAGAAGTGCTGCGCTCTGGACCAAACAAAGGTGAAGGCGGCCGAAGGGCCAGATGGAGTAGCTTCCCACTTTCTCAAAGAGGCTGGAGGAGTAGCCCGGGACTTTGTCCTGGACTGCTTTAACATGTATTGGAGAGAGGGGGTTTGCCCACAATCCTGGAGGAATGCGGTTATCATAGCCATTCTAAAGGCGAGCAAACCAGCTGGGAAGATTGACTCCTTCCGACCTGTAAGCCTAACCTCTTGCCTTGGCAAGGTGATGGAGCGGATGGTTGCCAACCGCCTCACGCACCTTGCCTAGTCGATGGACATGTGACCGGAGGACTAGGCCGGCTTCCGCAGACTTCGGTCAACGAAAGATCAGGTCGTTAGGATCTCCTAAGCAGTCAGCGATGGGTTCCAGAGTAGGCCGGCGAAGCGAAGTGTTTTGGCGCTGCTCGACTTCTTGATAGCCTATGACACAGTTTGGCAGACGGACCTACTGGGCGGTCTGTTGAACTCGGGAGTCCCTTTTCCATTCGTTATGTGGATCAGGGGCTACCTCACCAACAGATTGGCCAGGGTGCGTCTCAATGGAGTCGTCAGAGAGAGCCGGTTGTTCCGAGAAGGACTGCCCCAAGGTTCTGTGCTCTCGCCTCTGTTGTTCCTCTTCTTCACTTCAGAACTGAGAACCCGCATCCCTGAATCGCTGGGCGTCAGCCTCTATGCTGATGACTCGGAAGTTTGGTCTTCTGACCACCGTAAAAAGGTCGCGGCCAGGAAGGTAAGGGATGGTGTCCTCGAGGTCTTGAAGTGGAGTAGGGAGAAGAAGCTCACCCTCAATCTGAGCAAGTGCGAGGTGATCTTCTTCAGTTCCGACACCCACAAGAGCCGGTGGATTCCAAAGGTGGAGGTAGAATACCACAGTCTAAGGTTCAATCATAACCCTGTCTTCTTGGGCGTGATGTGCAACCACAAGCGGAAAGGGTGGCTTTAAAGATGGTGAGGGGAAGCCGGGTGCTGAGAGCGTTGAGTAGCCAGGAGTGGGGATGGAAAGGAAACTCTCTTCGGACGGTTTACCAGACCCTCCTCTTGAGCACGGCCAAATACTGTTGGGCTGGTTGGCTTCCGTGGCTGTCCAGCTCCGCGGTGGAACTGCTCGACCGGGCGCAAAATAAGTGCTTGAGACTCATTACCGGGCTCTACGCAACGACCCCAGTAGAAACTCTCCGACTGGAGGCTGGCCTTCCCTCGTTCCAAACCGTCGTCTATCATGAAACGGCCACAGCACTAAGAAGTCTTTGAGACCCCCAGACTTGAACCTTTGCAAGAGGCTCTTGGCGGGTGAGGTTCGCCACCGCTATAGCGGCCACATCAGCCGCTAAAGAAACACGACGATAAATGCCGCCAAAAAGTTCAGCCCTGTTGTGACGATCAGGACCAAAGACATCAGCTGGATGAACAAAGACATCAGAGCAAACATCAAAGAGAGTAATAAGCTAAGGAAGAACATCAAAGATAATAGAGAAGAGTGGATTGAAAAGTGTAAAAGATTCGTAAGATGGCAAAAGAAGCTAAAGAAACCAAATGGAAGGAGTTTCTATAGGAAGTAGAGATCACGAAGGACAGTAAAAAAATCTGGAAAGTGGCTAAGTCGCTAGTTGGAAGCCCTGATTCGAACGGTCCAAACACGGCGCTAGTCCACGATGGTAAAGAGGTGTTCAGTGACATTAAGAAGTCAAACATTATCATGAAATACAACTCGGAAGTGAGCAAGATCAAGTTCAATAAAGCAGACAGAGACTTCAATAGAGATTTGAAGAAGAAGATCAGACAACTGAAAGTGGTTAACAACTCCGAATCAGCCAGCAAGTTCAACCTTTTAAGAACTAGAAAATGCAATCCACCAAATGGGAAGCAAAGGTGCAGCCGGTCCAGATGGAATCCACCCCTCTATGATCAAGAACTATAGTCATAAAGCTCTTTGCTTACTGCTAGATTGTATCAATGACACCTGGAACAGAGGCAACTGCCCGCAAGAATGGAGAGACCCAATCAGCATCCCACTGCTAAAGGCGAAAAAACCAGCCTCTAGAGTGGACTCCTACAGGCCAGTCAGTCTCACTTCTTGCATAGCCAAAATAGCCGAAAGAATGCTAGCCAACCGCATCATGTGGTTAGTAGAACAGAGGGGTGGGATAAACAACGAACAATGCGGCTTCCGAAAATTCAAATCAACTGAATACCAAATTATTAAGATAATGCAAGAGATCAACGACGGTTTTCAGAACCAACCATCGAAAAGAACGTGTTGGCGCTGATGGACTACAGCAAGGCCTATGACAAGGTCTGGAAATATAGATTACATGAAAGACTGATCGACAAAAAGGTCCCACCGAAAATAATATTGGGGATCATCGCGTTCCTTAGAAACAGAAGAGCGAGTGTAAAGATCCAAAACACGACTGGAAAGAAAATGGGATTAAGCCAGGGTCTATCCCAAGGAGCGGTCCTCTCTCCAATCCTTTTCTTATTTTCATCGACCCACTCAGGGTCAACATTCCCAAAGAACTCTCAGTCAGCCTTTTCGCCGACGATGTAGCTATCTGGAAAAAATCACACAACAAAAGCCTAGCTGCGGAAATAGTCAAAAAAGGCGTCAACGCTGTAGCCAAATGGAGTGAAGAAGAAAAAATGCCCCTCAACATCATCATTAATAATAAACATTTAAGTAACCATTAACATTGAGATCCAGAAGCTAAACATACTCAAATCGGTTCCGTGGAACGGAGTTTATGACAAGAATTGGAAATGCCACATCTATCTGCTGAACCACTCAGATAAATCCATTAGAAAAGAGGTGCTGCTCGATGACGCGATTAACACGATACGAAACCACAACAAAAACATGATTGTCTACACATATGGTTCAGCCAAAGAGGGGATTACGGAAGGAGGGAGTGCGGCCATCATCACCAGGGGTGACCCGATGTCACCCGATATAATAGGGAAATTCTTAACTAAAGGCGCATCTATAACCTGCTCGTTTGAAACCGAGATCTTAGCACTCAACATGGCTCTAGATTGGTTGAAAGCAAATCGCAAACCGGAGTGCCTCATATGCTCAGACAGCCAAGCGTCACTTTTAGCTATAAGCTCACCAAACTATAAACAGTCAGTGATAGCTGATAAAACAAGAGAAAGACTGGACGAATACCCCAATCAGATCGCCCTCCAGTGGGTACCTAGCCAGGTTAATTTTCCAGGTAACGAGGCGGCTGACCAAACGAAAAAAGAAGCGTCCAACAACACCAGCCTGCATTTCGCCAACTCTATATCCTGGGAAGCCACAGATAACACAGTTAAGATATCCATCACTGATAACCAACCCACTCATCCTCTCATAACATTGACATACGCTAAAAAGTAAAAAAATATCTGGAAACTAGAAAAAGCCCAGTAAGATTAGCTCAACTTAAAGACAGGTCACTGCATCAGCTTACAAGCATACCATGCGAAAATCTCAAAAAAAGATGAAACATGTAAAAAATGTGGCATGGAACCAGAAGACTTGCTTCACTGGCTCCAAAGATGCCCAGCTAATACCAGCAAGAGAGTCAACATTTTCGGTGGACCAACTCCCCCTATAGACGTTCTTTATGAGTGTCCCGAGTCGGTGGATGAGTACGCTGATGTCACCTTGGCATAAGACGCAGTCTATATAATATCTTTGGTCACCGGCAACTAAATAGTGAGTGTTGTGATTCTAGTAATATACTGATCGTTTTTTTCATATTGTGCATATGTATACATATTGCAACTAGTGTGTACAATTCACGTTTTAGTCTACTTTCTATCAGAGTATTACACTGAATTGTATTATTGTGTTATACTACAATACTTATTACAGTATCTGGTTCTATTCATTCATTTCAATCGCTTTCGGTTAATAAGTCGTGTTTTGTGTTTAATAAAGCTTATATGTTGACAAGCAAATACTCCTACTTTATTACAATTTATTAAACACAAAATTATTCCTTATGGATAAACAACTTAAACCTGGAAGACTTACCACTGATCCTACGTCCCCCAACGCATCAAACCAGTGGAGGCCTCTTGAAGCAAACTTTCGATATTTTCTTAGCGACGATCGCCGATCAGCAGCCTAATAAACGTAACACTTTAATAAATTTCATCTTGGCAGAAGTGTATCATTTCATTGCGGACGTAGGCGAATACGACGTAGCAATTGAAAGACTTACAAATCTTTTTGTGAAACCAACTAATGACATATTCGCACGACACATGTTAGCTACGCAAAGGCAGCAGCCTGGAGAGTCGGTCAATCAATTTCACCAAACACTGCAACGTCTATCACATGACTGTAATTTCAAAGACGTTACTGCCCAAGTCCACAGAGATGAAGCTATCCATGACGCCCTTATATCCAGACTTTCATCTAGTCTGATAAGGCAAAGACTCCTCGAGAACAGAACGTTAGATTTGAGCAATGCTGTGGCACAGGCTAAATCTCTAGAACTTGCACAAATTAACTCTTCCTATTAGCCAAACGGAAATCCAGTTGCTTCGGTATCTAGTAATATCGTTCTGGATAATTCTACATCTACTAAAATGGAAATACCTACACATACATCCGTCACTGCTGTGCAACAACAAAAATGCTTTTTTTGTGGTCGTTCACGAAATCCTAGAGCACAGTGCCCCACTCAAAAGGCATCATGTACTGCAGGAAACTCAGACATTTTTCAAAGGTTTTTAGATTAAAAACTCAACATTCAGTCCTCGTCAGTCTTCGACTTCCATCTAATCACTAGCTTCGGTCACGAATAGTGATTCATTAACGGTGGACATTCATATCAACGGGTATCCTGCCAAATGTCTGATCGATACTGGCAGGGTCGAAAGCTACATAACAAAGCGTCTCGTCGACAGTCTAAATCTTCTAGTTACGCCTTGCACTTTGCAAGTGTTCATGGCCTCAACGTCCTTAAAGGCAAAAGTAGACGGTTTTACTTTAGTGGAC
Organism: Invenusta paracnida; assembly: GCA_036023295.1. Lineage (NCBI taxonomy): Eukaryota > Metazoa > Platyhelminthes > Proseriata > Coelogynoporidae > Invenusta > Invenusta paracnida. The sequence goes on along the minus strand of JAYRBW010060797.1, from coordinate 23,115 downwards.
ATAAATTTGAATTCAAACGTCTACAAAAAATCAACGCCTCTCAGTTGTGCTCAATCTTTGCGATGTCATTCTAGGTTGTGATTTCATGAAGTCTCATGATAGTATCGAAATCCAGTTTAAGGGGCGACTACCTAAGTTAACTATCTGTAGTGTCAAACCGTCAAGTCTGCCTACACCGGATATTTTTGCAAACCTTTCGTCAGACTGTAAACCAGTTGCTACACGATCACGACGCTTTAGTCTAGACGATAGGATATTCATTGAAAGCAAATTCCAATCTCTTCTAAATCATAGTATTGTCGAAGTTAGCAACTCGCCATGGCGCGCACAGGTGCACATCACAACAAATGAGCGCCACAAGAAACGCCTCGTGATTGACTATTCACAAACTATAAATAGGTTTACATACCTCGATGCTTATCCCTTGCCTCGTATCGAAGATATTGTTCAAGAGGTTTCCAAGTACAATACGTATAGTACTGTCGATTTTAAAGCGGTCTATCATCAAATCCCACTCAAGAAAGGCGATAAAAATTATACGGCCTTCGAGGCAAATGGTAACCTTTATCAATTCACTCGTCTACCTTTTGGAGTTAGAAATGGGTAGCCTGTTTTCAGAGGATCATGGACAATTTGATCCGTGACAGTAACCTCAAGGGAACTTTTGCTTATCTCGACAATTTAATCATCTGCGAAATTAAAAGAGAATCATGACCAGAACCTTGATAAATTACTCTGCGTACTCAGAAAGAATGGCATCACGTTAAATCCTGATAAAAGCGTAATGGGTAAGCATTCTATAGATATTTTTGGATATACCGTAACACATGGTTGCTTGAAACCCGATGGAGAACGATTGTGCCCATTAAAAGAATTGCCATTCCCACATGATGCTGCTTCTTTAAAACGCGCCTTGCGATTATTCTCCTACTACTCTACCTAGATCTTACGCTTTTCGGATAAAGTTAAACCTCTTCTACAAACTAAATCATTTCCCTTGAATGAAACAGAAAAACTGTCTAAAGTAAACAATGAAATGATTGCAAGGTGACGAATATTGGCGCACTTTGACAAAACTAAAAACTTGCCATATTCACCAGATGACGTAAAGACAACAACAGCAAATTGATATGTTTGTGCCGAACTTAAATCAAATTTTTATAAACCCCGAATGGTACTTTGGTCAAAGCCACCCTTTCGAACGGATAAGCTTAGATTTTAAAGGCCCATTGCCGCGGTCAAATTCGAATAGCTACTTATTGATGATAATTGAAGAGTACTCTCACTTCCCGTTCGCTATATCGTGCAAGGATATTTAAGCATCTAGAGTCATAGAAAAGCTATGCTCACTTTTCAGTCTCACAGGCATGCCAGACTATGTCCACAGCAATTGGAGAGCTTAGTTTATGTCCACAGAGGTGAAAAACTTTGTGAATTATAAGGGTGTTGCTACTAGTCGCTCTACTCCCTATCATCCGATCTGTAATGGCCAGTGCGAACGCTCCAACGGGATAATTTGGAAAACAGTAAAACTGGCTCTTAAGACGTGTGGTCTCAGTGGTTCTTCATGGCAAACTGTTTTGCCAGACGCCTTGCATTCGATAAGATCTCTCCTTTGTACATCTACTAACAGTACGCCACACGAACGATCAGAGGCGTTCGTCACATGGCTATAGCATACCCAGCTGGTTAACTAAACACGGAGAGGTTGCAGTACGACGTTTTGTGCAAACTTCTAAACAAGACTACTGGTGGACGTAGTAGGCCTTCTAGAAGCCAACCCATATTACGCCCAAATAAAATATCTAGATGGCAAAGAATCCAATGTCTCAGTTCGAGCCTTGTCGCCTTGTCCAGATGAAATAAACAATACCGTCGATATTGAGACTAACAGCGGGATGTTCACCGATGATAGTCAAGCTCCACAAGCTACTGAGAAATTAACCGAGCACCAGTCAAATTTGACACAAGAGACTTCCTTGGGTCATGATCTGCGAAGGTCAACAAGGAAAACAGAAAAGCCTGACAGACTAACATACTATTAATTTATATATCGACATAATCGTTAAATGAACTTTTCATCTAATTACGTTTTTTAATTTCGTTATTCTTATTTTGCTTCTAGTGTGTAATAATAATTTTAAGAAGGGAAGAATGTTGTGACTCTAGTAATATATTGATCGTTCTTTTCATATTGTGTACGTGTATGCATATTGCAACCAGTGAGTACAATTCATGTTTTAGTTTACATTCTATCAGAGTACTACACTGAATTGTATTATTATGTTATACTACAATACTTATTACAGTATCTGGTTCCATTCATTCATTTCAATCGCTTTCTGTTAATACGTCGTGTTTTGTGTTTAATAAAGCTTATATGTTGACAAGCAAATACCCCTACTTTACCAGCAAAATCGAAATAGTCTAGTGCATGCTGACCTGACAGAATATATGTCAGCTGTGATCCCTGGCCATAAAACAATGGATCGGTCTCAATGTTCCCTAGACGAAGTACCTTGGTGTGCAGCATGAAGATCGTCGAGAATAGCTCGTCTGAGTGACGGTGGAATGACAACGCGGTCTGCAAACATAACAGTCCCGTAAGAAACATAAAGTGATTCTCTAAATTGCCAAAAGGGGGCAGCATGTGGCAAATTCTTGTCCGTTTCTGGAAATCCGTTTTCAACTGTTTGAAGAAGATTATGTGATGTGATTTACGTGTGATTATACTTATCAGTTTCTTCGACGATCCTGAACCATAGAAATGATGAGATCTCTGATGCCTCATTTTGGATAATGTTAGCAAAAGCATGTTCCATTTGATTATTTTGACAGAGTGAGTCGATCGAAATGGACGGTGATGGGTGGCGAGAGGTGGCATCAGCGGGCTAGATTAAAATTGCCAGGCATGTGGATTATGGAGAATCAACATAGAAGAGTACGTTGCTTCAGCAGGAAAAATCTGGTGTTTGTAATCTCATCGAGAGTGCGGTCTTCAAAATTCTTGACTAATGGCTTGTGGTCAGTTACCACAAACAAGTTGTCACATACCTGGGTGAAGAACTTGGTCTGTTCGAGACACTAAGCAACAGCGAGTGCTTCTCCCTCAAGTGGCGCATAGCGGGACTCAGAACCAGAAAGAAAACAAGAACCTGCCAGGATGATGTGTCATCCATCTGGACAACAGTCAGGTATCTGGGAGGGGCATGTACACTGTTTTTTGTCAGAAAATACCCAATGCCATTTGTGGACCAATCAGGCCTAATGCACGTTCGTCTGTATATTATGTCGAAGATTATCACACCTTCTTTAATGGCTTCAATGATGGCATTCTTTGATGTTTTGAAAGCATCCTCAAGAACTTGCGACCAGAAGAATTTGTACATTGGACTGAGGAATGGCATGAATGGGGCCATTGTATCCCTCAGTTGAGCATAATTGCTTACTTGATTCACAAGCCCAAACCAACATCGAATGTCTGTCGTGGATGTGGGTGTGGGGAAGTTTTTGATGGCATAAAAAAACTTTGATGGTGGCTCTATGGAGGTGTTAGTAATGCGGAAACCAGCAAACTTCACATTTTTCTGGGAAAATTGAAACGTATCGGGGTTCAAAACTATGCTTGACTCTCCAAACCTTTTCAAGAAATCCATAGTGCGCCATCAGTGAGTTTTCAAATTCCTCGTCGTAGTGAAGCTTGTCGTCCACACATCTCTATTTGCACTCGAAGTCAGACAAAATAGCATCAAAGTGTTGGTTGTATCCATCACGGATTATAGAAAGCAACTGCATAATTTCCTACAGTCTGTGTTTGGCTACGTCTGTTGTTGTTCTGCCGCCGCATCTGGGATAAGTAGTACTCTTTGCATCGCTATTGTACCTTGCGATTCCATCCACGTGATGTTTCAGCGAATAAAAAGTAGTTTTTGTAATAGTCTGGGCAAGGTACTTGTTTGGTTCTATCAGCAAGCATTGGAGGTGGTTGCATTTGGCGTCGCAAGTCTGTCATAGAAGAGTTGCCTAACGATTAATGTGTAATGGAACGCTTAAATGATGATATAGCTGAATTGGTAGAAGAGGGCAGAGCATTCCTGGTGACCATTTCTTTACCTTCAACAGAACCATGCACATCGTTCACTGTATCAAGCTGAGGGCCTTCTACACCAAAAGCTTCACGTTGGATATCCATGTCTGCAATTCCTGGAAAGAAACATCTCGAATAGTCTCATTTTTGTAGTTCCCATTGTTGACATAGCCGCACTAGCATGTGTCATTAATTGTGAATCCGCATGTCTCTGCTTTGCCTCGAACTCTGGCAGCAAAAGCTCTGAATGCCTCATAGCGGCTTTGGTGCATGGCAATGAGTTCTGTGCGCTTTACACCGCGGGACACGGGGATGATGCTCTTCATTGCTGCAATTACTTCTTCGATGGGTCGTGAGGTGATCATTAGATCTGCTTTCAGGAGTGTGTCACTGAGCTCATCAGCAGCGCACTGAAAAAGCTGTAGAGAAGCAGATTCTTCGTCTATTTCAGAACCACGGCGGAAATTATCACAGCGGCGCTCAAATGCATTCCACGTCTCACTATCAATACACATATCGACACGTGGACGTTCCAGCTTTGAGTCTTTTAGGCGGGAAGCTGTGTTTGCATCATGTCCTATAGTGAGTTAATGGGTAATGTTATGATTTATGAGTAGGGCAATGGCAATTGCGTCTGAGCTATTGGGTTTTGTTAAAGTTACCGTTGGGTATTCCGCAAGCGAGGAGGATCATTTTGAAGATATCAGAGTTTGGAGGATTGTGTTGAGGTTTATGAAACCATGTTCATGAAGAAGAACTCTTTTTAGTTATGGGTTTATTTTCTTCAACCAAAAATTGACACGGTGTTCTTTCTGTAAATAAAGAATACAATAGATACATTAGTAAAAGTAAATAACAGCAGTAAGTAAAAAAGGTAGATTACAGCATAATATGTATAGACCAATATAGGTAACATGGGAGTGTGTATCATAGAGTGAGGATATCATAGTTATGTGTAATGCAAGAGAAGGTAATATAGAGCATGAATGACAGAGTCTAGCAAATTATAACACAGCATATAATAACAGTGATGAGTGTTCAACGTGACAACATATTATAGAATAGAATATATATCTACACTGCAAAAAAAATTACTGAAAAAACGTAATTTAACGTGGGGGCAACACAAGGAAGGCATGCATATGCAATTTCAGACCGTATATATGTTAGAAAAACTATTCTCATGGATTCGAATTACATACCCAGTTTTTTCAGACAGTGCACCGAGTCTTTTGAGGTGCATTTCAATTTTGGTTTTATGTTGGACATATTATGTTTTCCGAAGTTTAGGACTCTATTGAAGGTGACGCCTAGTCTCTGAGTAGGTAGAAGTTTTGTTAGTGTTTAGTCTTCTTCCATATAGTGTCAGGTTTAATTCGTAATTTATTTCGTAAGGGCTCAAGGTAAAAACTGATGCTTCGCATTTAATCTGTGAGCTGAGTTTTATGTTCCATCTCTATACCCAAATCTTAGCAACGTCAATTATTAATTGTACTTTTCTGGTAGCTTCCATACACTGCAGCCACTAGATCGTCGGTGAATTGACTATAGTGATAGTGTCGTCAGGGAGACATTCTGGGAGGTCGTTAATGATATGTTAAAACAGCAGAGGGAATATGATTGCACCTTGGACACGTCTTCTCGCTTTGTATTATTTTGACTTGGGCTTTTCTATCAATAGGAAAGCTGGATATCCATTTGATGTAACAATGAGGGATACCTAGCTTAATAAGCTTATGTCTCAGGCCTAATTTCTATTAAGCACGCTTGAAGACGAAAAAAATTAGTTTGATACTTTTACTTTTTTCGTAGCCATATTAGGTGTTTTGGATGAAGTAGAATATTTACTTTTCCGTTGATCTATCTTTCCGAAAACCTGCTTGGAATTGAGTGATGTTATTGTTATGCTTTAGCATCCAGTAACGTCTGTCTGATGATGCGCTCCAAAAGCTTGCTAATGTGGTTGTTATTTTTGTGGTCGAAAGCCACAGCAACTAAAGAGTTTGCTGTGTTTGCTTTAACGTTCTTATAGGGTTTGAGTATAATACCGACAAGGGCGGGTTAAATTCACAAACAATTTTCAGTTTTGCCAGTGATTTACTCGGGAATCTGTTGAATCAATGTCCCAGCGTACATACTTTGTTTGGATATTGAGGACACATTGTGTTGATCGAAGAGTCGATGATGTTTTTATAAGCTCCGAGCTTTATACAGTGACTGCTGTAAAGTCTGGCTAGGAAAGTTTGCTCCTTTCTGATAAGGTTGCTGTGATTTCTGCAACTTGGAGGTCTCTCTCTGGATCTGGAGAGAACGATGATGGGTGATAGGCGGGTCTTTGGTTGTTCTGTCGATACAGGCAATTGCACTACTGTAGTCGACGGGCCTGCTGATGTTGTAGCTTCCTTGACCAGCTTATCAGCTGGCTCGTTTCCTGGTATATTTACGTAGCCAAGATTCCATTAAAGGATCATATTGTGACTTGCGTGGTTCGGTTGTTATTTTTCAGAGCAGTGAGAAGGGCTTGGCTGTCTGATCAGATGGTGATTGTGTACATGGTGAAATCTTTTTTCAGGCTTGCAATGGTTTTAAGAACGATAGCTCGCATGCCTTCAGCTGTTCTTTCAGCTGTCCCCATGCTTATTGAAGGCTAGCGCCTGTTAAGGATAACGCTTAAGACTCTTGGTGTCGGATTGAAGGGAGTAGTTATGTTATTGATTAATAGAATTAGGATGTATCCGGCTTCATTATTGCTTGTCGAGAAAAAGGTAGTTCATTCTTTTCAATGTTATTAATCATCTTTTCATTGGTGCATCAGTTAGAGATATTGTTTAACGCCTTCTGGAGTTTGTCTCTGGCCATATTTATCAAGGAAAGCGTAGCCCAAACTGCGATATCATCGGAATATTGAACAAGTGTTTATATCTTTAGGTATGATTTTGTTTACAGAATTTATATAAAGGGTGAAGAGGAGGGGTGCTAACTTCACTGATCCCCGTGACAGCCCTTTGTGCGGCCACATAGGTACAAAAGTATTTGTACTTACGGTACTTACTAACACGTTTATTTCATGATGATGTTATTTAAATGTATTATTTTAATTATTTTGTGAGCTTAAAACACAGTACATAGAGTAAATATACTATTTATTCTATGTAGTGATATTACAACAGAATATATCACACTGTAATAAAGTCACTTTTTAATATGATAGTAGTCTTTTCTTCTTTTCTCTCATAAAGCTTGCGATTAAGAAGAGTTTATAAAGTCAAGGAACAATCATGCGTGTAAGGAAACCAAAACTATCTTCCATTTGACGTCACACATGACTCGAATTGATTGACATTCCGTAGCCGCATTAGAAGAGTAGACTCGTGTTTTCGTTGTTGATATCTAAATTTTAAACTTAAACCTTTTGTTTATAGGTTTTGAAATAGAGAAGCATATAAGTATAATTTTTAGAATCTTTCCACTTAATCAAGATTTATTTATTTTTGAACTGTACTCGTCGACTCAATACCTTTTCGATGTAGAAGATTTGATTGTTGATAATAATTCAAGATGATCAGCCAAGATACTTTTTTTTTTGAATCTTACGGTATTGTATTCCTTGTTAGGGAATATTTTTTATTGATGGCATTGATGAACATTTTTTTATCACCTTACTTTGGCAGATATCTTTTTTCAAAAAGTGTTTTGCTTTAGAAGCTTGTGCTTTACCACCAATGGCAAGCGTACTTTTAAGATTGGTTTCTGGATATCTCTCTAGATTTGTATCTACACATTAGACTGATTAGTATTATTTACTTTTGCCGATGACCACCCGTCTAATCTGTGATATGGACTGTTATTGTAGGCATCAACAAGTGTTGCAAAATATCTTACCATTTATAGTTACCTGATGCGTGAAGTAGTGTTATAGGCGTTCCATTAGAGTTCGATTGAAGTTGTTCCATAATCGACGCTTTCATTAGACTGGCGAGACTGAGCTGCTCAATCTCCTTGCTATTGAAATAGTTACGCACTGCAATATTTTAAAATTCTTACTCTACACCAGTCTGCAGTAATTGGAAAACACGGCTACTGTTATCATAGAGGTCTTGTAGGATGTTTCGAGTTTCTGTTGCAGTTTTTCTTTTTAATAGAAGGGTTCAATATGAACAAATTAAATAACTGTAGACATATAGCATGCATTTTTATTCTCCCTAACATAAGGTTACAGGTCTACACGATCTGCTTGATGTTAAAAGTTGATACTGCGGGTAACGTATCAACGACGTTTAAAGATTTTTCTTGGCAGGCAATGCAATGTGTAAGTCGAATCGGTAACTTACTCGCAAGGTAAGTCTGTTGCACGTACAAGAGCATTCAAGCCACCATAAGGACTGCACTGCTGTGCGTTGTAATAGATGAATTGAAGCTTGTCTTTGTATTTTAAAGACAGAAAGTCCTTGCTTTTTTAATAATATGCATTACTGAAGTTCATACTTAATTTTAAATTTTTTGTATTATCAACTTCATCATCATCGCGGGAAGAACAACAATATTTTACAACACAACACAGTGATGACATGAATGATCGGATGTGTATTGTTATTTATCAAGACATATACATTTGGAAGGTCTCACTGGTGATATTGAGGTGAATCATAGTACAGAGCAGCTTGTGGAAGCTGTGAGACAGGTGGAAGACTATGTTTTTTTTGTTGTGGCCAATGCGTTACACCTGGTTTCTCAGGGATGCAAATGCGACTACTTTCTCAGGGTCCTTCAAGAGGACAGCTAGAGGCGGATGGTGGTCCCCAAAAAATCTAGCCTAAGCCCGGACTATGTCCTGGAAGTCATGCAGTCATATAACCAATGCTCTGCAGTCCACGTTCACGTTACGTGGCCTGACTGATCACATTGTTTGGCACAAAACATTTTTGAGTAAATTTATAAATTCGAGCCAGGAAAATTTCTTTGCTTGATAATTGGAAGCTTTCAAATGATAGACTTGACTCGAGCCAAGACAGTAGGAATTGGAAACATTTTCAAGTAGCATTTGCAGGAGATTTGAGATTTTCTCTCAAGAATCAAAAAGAGTTTTTTATAAGTTGAAGAAAACATAATTGATTAAAGAAGCTTCCAATAGTGACAAAAGAAGCTGGAATAAGATATTCAGATAGGTTTAGAAGGAATAGAAATCTACCAAGTTGTTTAAAAAATGTGAGGTAGGAAATACCTCTGGAAAAAGTTTCTGTTTCTTAAACATATAGGAATATCCATGGTTAGTGGGTCATGAGAATTAATACATCTACCTGATCCCGTTATTTGTTTTTGATCTTAGTGGCCTGTCTGAGAGAGAGATAGGTAGACGTGCTGTGGAGCTTTTTATGGCAGAATACGTGTTTTAATTTGTAGTGCGATGGGTGGTGCTTGATAAAAGTCCATGAAAAGGTAAGAGTATGGTTCATGACCGGTTGCGTCGGTAAATGTTTCCTGAATATAGGGGATGACCATTTGACGCCAAAGAAAACTAATTTGAGTTATATTTCCGGGGTTCGTGAACAATATCCTATAGTGTGTATTGAGAGCTTGAGTCTGACTGTTGCTTCTTTTGGTGAAAATATTTTGCTGATGATGTACAATTTTAGTAAAGAAGTGAGTTAATTGTTTCGGATCGAGTACGACAATATAATTTGTTTGAACCATTTCAAAGTTATCCGGCAGTCTTTCATTGTCGACAATATGTCCACCTACTTGGTCTTGATATCTTAAACATTGATATTAAACATGTCAAAGCACCAGTGTATCATACTGATGGATTCATTGAAAAGAAGAGCCCAATACTTAAGGAGGAGCATACAAATACTGTTTTCCGCATTGTTTAGGTCCAACAATAACTAGCGTACTACCCATATGCAATATATGAGATACCCATGATGAGATCTACATAGAGCGCAATAGGAAATTTTATGCCACAATTTTATTTATCGTCACAATAGACGGACTTCCTCGATTAGTGAACACGGTTTATTTTGGATTGTGTAACGTTTTTAAGAATATATCTGTGCAAAATACATATGATTTTCTAGTGTTTAAGAATGGGCTAATAGGGGAGACAACATTTGGACGAAGGACCCCTTGGGGCAAAATATTTTTTTTATAATATCGTGTGCCCATAAAACGCAAATAACTGACTTATTATAATAAAAGTGATATGATGCTACAGTCTACACGATGCATTCTATCCCAAAATGGACTGCACCATTCGATAGAGAATTAAAAATTAGGAATATAATAAAAATTTGGCCAGGAAGATCTTTAGGGAAAGGCAAAATCAAACAAATTTGAAAAATATTTTTTTAAATGTTGTACCCATAAAACTGAAATCTTTTAAAAATAAAAATTATATGATGCTGCAGCCTAAGCGGAGTATTCTATGCCAAAATGGACTGCCCCATTTGATAGAGAATTAAAAATTAGGTATATTGTAAAAAAAATTGCCAGAAAGGTTTTTAAGGAAAGGCAAAATCCAAGAAAATATGAAAATACCAGTTTTATTTTAAAATTTGGTAAAAAGGTAATGTATATTTGATGGTATATTTACAGCATGGAATTATATTTTTTGCTTTAACTTTTTACATACAAGATAGATTATTTTATTTTATAACTTGAAATAAGCGTTATATACGTAAGAACATTTCAACATATATAATACTTTTTAGAATAGAAGTTTTTTACAAAAAAAAATAGAAATGTTAAATTTATGAAATATTTACCTGGGATGTTTTCATGAAATTGAAATTAAGTGTAAATTTAAACAAGTATTAAAGTACGATATTGTGTGCAATTAACATCAGAAACTGCGAACCATCGATTTTTTTACAACATGCTGGTATTGGCCAGTCACATTTTTTGCTTTCTTTAGCTGCAACTATACGTATGTTGGTAGCACAGAGCTATAAATAAATATATATATATTATATTTCTATGGTGGGTAAACCGTTTGAACAATATTACGACTCTGTATATCGCATATAATTGCTAAGTCATTTTGTGTTTTTATTGACAATTTCATTGCCTAATTGTTGTACATACATAAGTTGTGGGTAAGAGTCTCACCTTGCATGAACTCATATTACAAGTAAAATTGCATTAAATTGTATTGCGACAATATTGTAGTGATCATACCTGTTTACCTTGTGCATATATATGTTTTTGTGAATTATTAAACAATAATCGTGATAATTTGTCTTGTTGATTTCTTGTACGGGAATGTTAGCATTCGTTTCTAGTCACAGAGGTATAAAATAAGTTTCGGAAAGAGATCGTGGTTAAAAATTAGCTCTAGAGAAGGGTGAAATTTACATATTAATAAAACTAATTGTGCAATTCCGTAAGCGGGAATTTCACTAATATAATAATATTAATATAAATAATAATATGTGGTAAAATATTTAAACTAATCGCTTCCATGGTTTTTTCACTATTTCGATATAGACTGGACGTCCTGATATGTATATTATATAGTCCTCGGTTCACATGATATGAATAAAACATATAGATTTTTTAAACTTCTAGTATGAATATATATGAATAAATATAAAAAAATATAACATAATATATTAAAATTTGCCGATTTTGCGAAACAGGTAAAATAAAAATAACAAACACGATTATTTTTAGTAACTGAAATGAAAATAATCTAAACTAACACAAAATAGATTCAAATTGAGCACAATGATAACGTATACTGTTAACAGGTGTTTTCCATTAATAAAAACGAACTTTAGAACATTTTATATTAGAAAATTAATTAGTTAAAAAAGGCATATTATAACACATTTAGAATGTGTAATAATTTCGTAAGTTTTAATACGTACCAAATTAGACGGATATCAATATCATAATTAATTATACAGCGGATGCTTAGAAGATTATAATCACATTCTAAATATTAAATATTTTTATTAAACGAGCGAATAACATCTATTAAGCTACAAATAACAAAATATTTTCGATATGAATAATTGCGAATGGCTACCTGTTTATATAATCTTAAAATAGATCTAGGATCACATTAAAGGATTGAAGGTCATTACAAATACCATGCGGATATTATAGTCCGATTCATGCCTACTATATCAGTATATATAAAGCCTTGGCGTGCATTGAATTCATCTTCTTTTTAGATGAATACGTGGATATGCATTGGGTTTATTTTTCGATTTGGTTTGTTCTTGGAAGCCTTTTTGGCTTCCCCCAAGCTTCCAGAGTTACGGTCTCAACTGACGGGGCTTATCAAGACCTTGTAATAGCAGTTCGTGAAGAAGCCTCTGAGGATTCAAGTCTTGTGCTCCAAATTAAGGTAAACAAGCTGTAATTCATTGCCACTATAATATTATTGACATTTAAAATTAATTTTAGTGCATATTTTTAAAAGTAAGTATAGGTACATAAAATTGGCGGCAGCTGATTCACAAATAAAAAATAAAAAATACTAGAATGTTGTTAACAAAATTTAAGAGATCACAGAACATTATTTTATGGCAAATTTTACATTTAAGTTATTTTAATAAAGACATGTTTATAATAATAATTACAGACATGAATGTGTCAGACGCAATACCAGCTAAACCCAGGAGTAAGTAGTCTTCATTTGAACGCTGGATCACTGGATTGCAAGCCTCACGTTCTAACCATTTAACCATCGCCCCTTAAAAGTTTAGCCTGGGAAAGCTTATTTTAATCTTTCACATTCGTGTATGACTCACTGGATTGCAAACCACACTGTCTAAATAATAAACTTCTACAGCTCAAACTCCCGATACTACCCGGTGAACAACCATAGTAATATGTTTAATGTTCACATTGTATCTCACAAATAGACCATAAATAATGTCTGTAATTATAATAATAATTTATCCAGCTCTGAGACCGATTCTAACTCACAAAGACATGTTTATTGAGTGCTAATGAAGCAATTAAATACTTAAATTTAATTAAATATACCTAAATTGCACATAGAACACTGGCTCTACGAATTCCCAGCTACATAGCTCAAACCAGAACCATATTTTTTGGGGGTCTGTTGTCTCCTCTATCCTTTCTTTATGAGGATCCAATGATGGTGATCGCCTACGCGTGCCATCTGATAGCGTGAGGCAAAGCATGGACAGCTAGATAATACCACCTAGGTGATAGTATCTAGCTGTCCATGGGCGAAGTCGTTAACAGCAATAATATGGTGTTCATCTTACCAGACTGAGATTAAAGCCATCCAGATAACTACTGAATACATTAACGAAGGACACATAGAAGACAAGAACATTCCCATTGTCTCGGACAACAAGTCATCACTAGAAAGCCTCAAAACTTACAATTATAAGACGACGAATAACCTCTTGGTCGATATCAATAAAATTGTTTGGCGATAAGTGACAACGGCAAACAAAACCATGGGTGCCTAGCCAATGTGGGCTAATCGGCAACGAAGAGGCGGACAAAGAAGCTGGTAAGGCTGCGAAGATGGACTAAACAGGAGTGGGTAGGCTCATCGACATTGCCAAAGTAAAATTCTACAAGTCCTGCAAAGCCACAAAATTCGTCCATTAGATATAGAACAATTTACGAGAAAGGTGGACCAAAAGAATACATTGAAATCCGAATAAACAAAAAAGAAATGCCCAGTTTATGAAGATTCAGGACGGGCCACTCAATAGAGCTCAGATCCTACGAGAAAAGAATAGGACTGATGGTAGGCGACACCTGTTACTGCCAACATCCGCAACAAATGGAACATCTATAACATTAGTGATATCATCCTGCACCTTACCCAGGCTTCTTGCTACCGGGAGGAATTCAAGAGGTTGAAGGCATAATAGTTCCTCCCTTACCAATCTTCTCTAGATCGCATGACGACTATGAGAGCAAGAACTACAGGGCTGGGACTTAAAAAACATACAAACAAACAACAGAAACAACAACATAACTGTAGTGGTTGACAATTTTGTACTAAATATTTACTAAATATGTACTAAATATGTACTAAATAGATATGATTATTCTATTCTATTAATAATTTTCATATACAAGTTTTGTTCTGATTTTAGAAATATCTAAGTATTTAGGATTAGAATAGCGAAAAGTATATAATACTGAGTATTTTGTGAAAGAGCGCATATTCAATGAGGTTGACTTGGAAAATTTAATGCTATTTATTGACAGCATCTTGACAGTTAAATTCTGAAGACATTGATTAATGTTTATATGTTCAAATAAGCAATCTTCAATCCTTGTTTATTAGAATGCCTTCATCGAAGCCTCTCGCATTCTGCAAAAGGCCACGAAACGGCCAGGTTCAGGGGGTTTGCGATTTGGTCAAATTCACATTCTGCTACCGAACACCTGGACGAACACCCCAGTCGATGCTATAGCAGCCTGGCATCGAGAAGACAAAGCCGATATTTTGGTGGATGCATCGACGGCTGAAATGCCGATAACGGACCAGCCTCGAGGCTGCGGAAGCTCTGGAGACCCTACCAGATACCCTAAAGGTTTCTTTAAGGATTGGATATCTCTGCAAGATTCACGGAAACAACTTAAAGGTAGGTAGGAAGTTTGGTATTAAAAATAAATCCGACAAACTATAATATTTTTATTTTTGTCAGCGACATAGTTTAAAAGATATTTATGCCTCATAGTATGGACCGTTGACGCATAGAATTGAATATCATAATCAAGGTACCCATGATATATATTATTAAATAGCTTTAATATGACTATAAACAAATTAGTTAATTATTAATTATATCGAAGAAACAAAATTGTAATCAATGTAGTTGCCAGGCGCGATTATAGTGAGCAATTTGTATCAAAACTTAAATTTGAGAGATGTATAAAGGAACCTCATTGAAATTGGATAATTTTAGGTTTAACATATAGGTAGGTATCATTTGAAATCTAATTTCTTTTGAAGGAATAAAACTGTTCTTTAGAAATTGAATCTTTTTAAAGAATTGCAGTTAGTTTTTCTTAATGTTTGAAGAACTCTCTTTTTACCTCAACAGTTGTTAAAATAAATAGTTTACTGTTTTAATATTTCTTTCTATTGCACACATTTGAAAATGTTGTTTGTTCAAACTATTGCATATATATACGAGTAGGTACCTATATTTATTATTCACGTGCACGACTAACCTATGATTTACTAAAGTACATAATATATATGTATTTTTGTTATTATATGTATTATATGTACGCCTTTATTCAACCTGTATGCCTCTATTTAAATTTTTTGTCTCAACCCTTTTCCAGGTCAAGTTTCGACCCTGAATTATACAAATAATTACTTATTTGTTTATTTCTTTTATGTACAGTTTAATTACAGTATAAGAACAGTATTTTTACAGTATAATCAATACAAATACATTTTAGAATAGGCAAACTACCTTCTAAGCAGTTGTCCAGTTTGGGAATCTGCCCTGCAAATTGCTGTACATTATTTTGTAGAGTCATACCTAAATTATACGTAACAACACACATGAATAGTCGTACTTAACCAGGTGCACCAATATCAATACTTCTGCATAAGTGAGGCAGTATTTATACCTATTTTTTGGCTTATATAATACATTTTAGATATAAATAGTTGTCAGTTTATTAATTATTCTGTATCTTTTAATTTTATATTAATCATAAAACAATTTTTTATCTAGTAATACGAATAAGAAATAATTTAATAGCTTCGATAATTTTATATCTAGAAATAAAATACTTATATTTTTTATAATACTTAAACCACTTTTTGTATATTAGATTTACTTTATAATTTTAATCCTAAAATATATGGGCTTAAAGTACGCCTTATACTCTGTACTTTATTTTACGGCAGTTATGCATATATTTCTTTGTTTCCTAAATTTACAGGCAGAATAATCACTCACGAATGGGCCAAGTTTCGATGGGGAGTCTATCCAGAAGGACCGCAAGGGGGACTGCCTGAAGTCTACATAGAAAAAGATGACCAAGGCGAAGCTATCATTCGTCCAAATGCGTAAAATCCTGTCTGATAATATACAAAATTTTATTTATAGAAATTACGAAAACATTAATACTTCCATACTTGTTTGTAATATAAATATTTGTAGAAGAAATGAAATATTCATACTCACAGAGAAAGGATTGAGTTTACTAGCTACTATAAACATATATCTTGTTATTATGGTGTTTTAATGGTGTCGAAATGAGGATTCCATCAATTTGAAGCCTAACATTGTCTAAAAATTCTTCTGTTCGTGTGATAAGAATATGTTTTTCATTGGTAAAATCTAAAGACATCCTGATTCCTAGGATCAAGTAGCATCGATCTCAGGAAAATTTACAATAGGAACACATTTTTTAACTGTAATGCTTGTACCTAATAATGTTTCCTTTAAAGATTCCTTTAAATTAATCAATGATAGCATTATGATTTAGAAAGTTATTTTAATTAAAAAACACAATTAAATAAAACTTTCTAATATCGATGCTTCCTTCTTTTTTACTATGTTATCTATAGTTTCATTAATTTCTCTCCATCGCCGTGAATTCCTAATATGATTTTAGACTGTTATGTTATTTAATCCATGATGTATGTATGTATTTTGTTGTCCTTGTTTAATGTATTACTCTACACTATTATGCAATATTACCCGCTAGTTTCATATACATTTTACCTGAAGAGGGGACAGTCTCGAAATGCGTCGTACAATAAAATATATTTTAATACAATGTATAATGTTGATTACTTTTACTTTATTGTTTAAGACATACTCTATTTCTTTGCCATTTATATAGCTTATTTCTTTTATTGAAGTCAATGATTTGTGTGAAATTTTAGTCTATATTGGGGCTAATTAGATATTGAGCGCTTATATGTATGTATATGTTAAGCATACAGTTCATTCATCTATTTATTACGAATTCGTAGACGATAATATATAATTTTCTATTCAGTCAGTGTTACACTTCGGTGTGTCAATTCGCCTAATAAATTCGTTAGACGTTTAATCCTATCAATCAATTTACGATACCTTTATTATTATAATTTTCAGATGTTCCAAAGAAATCAAAGGAGAATTGGTCGGTAACTGCACCCTTGACAAAAACAATAGGCTGCCTCGAACATGCCGTTTTAAACCACTGAAGTTTGTGAATGCGGTCCTTGCTTCGCTCATGTACAATGTGGATATTCAATCGGTATTGTTGAACTTCATATTAAAAATAAAAAAAGTTTTAAAGTAATATCCAGTTTTTAATCTATTACTAAAAGTATTTAGAGATTATAAAGTGATGTTAGTAAGTACTTATGTAATATACCTATATCGAATTCTTTAATTTTAGAAAGTTATAATTAAATACTACTATCGCAAGAATTAAAAATAAAGGATTTCCAATTTCAATAAATTTTAAAAAGAATTAAGTATCTAAGCAGAACATTTTTCATTAATATAACAGTAAAAAAATCGTATTTAGATAATTTCCTTCTAGAAAAATTCAGCAAATTTATTTAATAATAACTACTATCATAGTTTATAATTACGAAACTGCATAAATGTCTGAATTAGTTGCTCCAGATTATAGTACTCTTTCATTTTTCTGCTTTGTTTTTTAAAGGATAGATAATAAAATGTCAATCTGCTTCGATAATATTTTTCTAGGTATTATCGAGATCCCAATATAAAATGTTCTATTGATTTTGACAATTAAAATCGTTTTTGCAATAGTGTATTCGGATAACCAAAATATTAGAAATTTAGATAACTTATTGCAGAAAATTTTCTATAATGTAATACTTTATTATATTATTCTTAAGTATATTTCCGAATCCAGTGGGCCCAGAGATGTTTTACTTGTTTTTTCAGTTGAAATTATCTGGAACTTAATCGATATAATTTGCAGATTGAGATACATGTACGATTTATAATTTCAATGCCTAATAATTGTTACTTTGGCCATTTAATACTGTTGAAGAAAATGTGTATACAATTTTGTGAGCTTTAGAAAAAGATATCATCTTTATCAACATTTTTATTTATATTTGACCTTATTTGACTATTTATATTTTTGAAAACAGTGTATTCGATATTACAATTTTATAGAATTAATAGTAAAACATTTAAATAAGCTTGTATAAGTCGAATAATTTTCGACACAGAAGAACATTTATTGAATTTAACATTATTGAATACTCTGTTGAATAGTAGATCGCCCATATTTCTTACATATAGACATATATGTAGTATAATATACAAATTAAATCACATTCCGCCTGCTTCTCAATTGAGAGATTGCAGATTCAAAACCCGACTATTTACTCTTATATATATAAATTTAACTGACATTGCGTCTAACACGTGCATTTCTTAAATGTCTTATATCTAAGTTTATGTCTCTTTCTTGTTTAGAATAAATATCTTCATCGTATCGAAAAAATATCTTTTATGTTTTTGTAGTCGACATTCTGCAACGATACCACACATAACAAGTTTGCTCCAAATCTTCAAAATGAAATTTGTGGAAGGCAGAGTGTTTGGAAGGTTATGCTGAAGCATCAGGACTTCAGAAATGGTAAGCTTCGATTAAGATGTAGACTTCTGGTAAACATTTATTCAGACTTATCAAGAGTAGGAAACTAGAAAAATATTTTATTACAGTTAAAAGAAATATTTTGCGAACTTCTGTGTATATTATTTTGTTGAATTATACAATAATTCTTTTACAGATTCAATCTAGTTATAGCGTATACACAATCTTTAAAAAAAGTCTTTTGTTAAAAATAAGCGTGTTTTGTTTCTTTGCGTTTTGAAACTTTATTAAGAGCTTTTAAATTAACACATAAAATGCTATTTTTTTCAATAATAATCAGTGCAATAAAAGATATGCAATCATTTTATTGGATTAAACCCTCACTATATAATTTTTGACTGCATATTTGTGTTACAGCGCAGGCATATATCTAGTTAAGATGTTATTCTACCTTTTACTTCATTGGATACATCAAACATGTATATGTACATCACAAATATACATACATTATATTGAATTAATTTGGTATGTAGTATACCTCTAAATTCATTAACCATTTTTATCAGATTTCTATTTTGAAGTCTAACCAATTGCGCAATCTAAGCTCTAATTAATACAATTTTCAAGAAATTTATCTTTTGGGTTGTAACGTTTGACTCAAGTATGTTAATTATTCGTATTTTAACAAAAAGTAGGATACAAAGTAAGCAATTATTTAATAAATATTTCAATATTTACAAGTTTTATTTTTCTACTTAATATATGCGTAATAAAAATACATAGATGAAAATTGTCTTGCATTTTCAGTTTATAATAAAATAGCATCAGCTAGACCCCCAACATTTACTGTGGTTCGACAAGCAAGCAGTACTGAGAAGATCATCGTGCTAATTCTCGATGTCTCGGACAGTATGACTGTACGTTAATGCTTTCTAGTTTTTATTAATTATATTGAATGAATGCTTGGATGTAAAAATATCATCCTACAATTTGTATTTTTAATAAGTTCTTTAACTAATTATTTTTAATAAAACTTGCTATATTAATAAAATGCGTTAATTTTTTTATGAGTATTTTTCTATATAATCGAAATATATAGATTAAATTACATGTTTCCAATTGCTCAGGGCACACCACTGATTAACATGAAGAAATCAGCGACAAAAATTATCGAATCTATGTCGAATGATTGTATCCAAAAAGTTGGAATGGTGACTATTGAGACTACTGGGAAAACTTTACGATATCCTGAAAAACTTGATCTTAACAAGAGGGTGGAATTTATCCAAGCGGTTAGCAATTTGATTGCAGCTGGGGGAACAGCAATTGGAGACGCGTTAATGCAAGCATTTCGGGTAATTATTTTATTTTATTTTGTACAATATCTTTAACATCTACGAGTATTTTCTTTTCTATCTTTTAACTTCTATTTCTATTTCTATTTTACCTTATTAGTTACTATTTTCTAATTCTCATGGGACTAAGACCATAGGATAGGAATGATCAAATATGTGCACCGTATGCATAATAATAATAATAATATATGTAATGAATTTTCTGTGGATTTCAATGTTTAAATAATGTTAGATAAGTTGATAATTAAAGAAGAATAATCATTTCCAATAAAAAATAAGTTTGTTCTCAATTGAATGGTATGACAGCAGCTAGGTATATGTTGATTTTTCAATTCCAATCGATCTAATATTTTAAATTGAAAAATAATTGTTTTTTCTCGACAACGATGCTCACTAAAGCGAGTGACACAACTGAGTGACACAACTATAAGGCAACAGATAAGAATAATAACGTTTTTTGTAGTATTCACTGAGTGACTTATGAGGCAACTGTGTTTACCGCCTATACAAAACTATTTTCATCATAAAATTTAATCTGATGTTGGTTGTTAGTAACTGCTATCGTCAAAGGTTATGATGCAATATCTCTCTTATTGTCTCTTATGTAACGTATTTATTTCATATTTAATGATAAATCTCTTATTTAATGCAATTCTGCATGTAGATATACGCGAAAGTCCTGAATAATAGATTGTCGTAAACAAAAATGTGACTTACAAATGACCGCACGCATCATCCAAATTTGTTTAATTGCTATCGCGTACAAGAGTACTATGTCCAACGTAAGTTAAATTTAATATTGTAAACAGGGTTTTATTATTTTATATTTACAAACAATTTTAGATAAATTGATGTATAATTTAATTATAAATGATAAAATTAACGTATAAATATAACTGTAAAAAGGTTATTTGTATGTCTACAAGGTATATCTACCAGCTCGGGTCAACCTGGTGGATATAGAGTAGACCGGATGTTAAATGAACACTATCTAATTTAAACATAATTGTACATCTTGCCGGCATTATATCATCAACATACTTAAATATATACGCTAGGAAGTATTTTAATAGGCAAATTAATATTCTTGTTTTTCTCCAATCAAAACTGCGGTTATTTTCAAATTATTTTGTGTTTTGAAATTTGCACGGTGAGTTCATCACGAGTTTAATTTTTTATCAAATGACATGTCATGGTTATTCAAATAAGAATATAGTATTTATTCTGATACTTAGGTTATGAGTTTTACGGTACTTATTTAAAGAATATTTATATTTGTATTTTAACAGCTTATAAGAATAATTTATTGTTGTCAGAAAATTAAACTGCTAAACAACAAGATGTCCACTTAACCCATGAAGATAATAATATCGAAATCTTAACAACATTTTTTAATACCGAAATAAGGTCCATTTAACCTCTTAAATTTATTAGTGTTAATATTGTCCCTTTTAAATTATATTATAAAGTGCTAGTATACAAATATTCGTAGCGAAATTATAATTTGTACAAAATATAATTAAGAAAATGGTCTTAAGGTGCCCATATTCCCCCGGTCTCCCCTACCTTGTAGTTAACCAGTTTTTATAAAATATTCCACAAAATATAAAATGATAAAACCCAGTTAACAATATTGAGTTTTAACTTTCGTTGGACATAGTATTCCTGCATGCGATATGCAATTGAGAAGATTTGGATGATGCAGTAATTTCTAGGCCATATTTTTCTTTATGACAATCTACTAAACAAATTGTGTGAAATTAGGCAAGACTTTCGCGTATATATCTACATACAGAATTACATTAAATAAGAGAATTATAAACTAAGTAGCAAAGTTATAAGTTAAATAAGAGAATTATACATTAAGTAAGGGATTTATAAAATAAATAAGAGAATTATACATTACATAAGAGAGTTATACCTACATTAAATAAGAGATTTATACATTAAATAACTAAATAATAGATCTATGCTTTAAATAAGAGAGTTATACATCAAATAAGAGATTTGTACATTAAATAATAAAGTTCTACATTAAATAAAAGAGAAATACATTACATAAGAGAGTTATATGTACGTGAACCATAATTTGGTCCGCCACAAAAGGTGACATAATAGGATTAAAAATGAATATAAAACAATTAAAATATAGATTTTGATAGGTTAGAAATTCACGCTAGTGAAAACGCCATAAAATACAATTTATTAGTATAAGGGTCGGCATATTTGGATAAATATAATTTAGATGAATAATTTCGAAAATTGAAATGTACGTTTAATATAATTTTAATAAATACAAGGATGAAACAGACCACCATGAACAATTTTTTTTCGAAACCAAAGTTATAATGAGAACTTCGCAAAAATACCTTTTATAAAAAGAATTTTTGCGAAGTCCTCGAGTTATAACTTCTGTATTATTCTTTTAAATCAATTGTAGATTAAAAAAAACTAATGTCATAGTAAGTATAATAAGGAAATATCATCCTTACAGACAAAATAACTTGACGGGAGGGAGGGGGCGATTGAGATATGTTGGCAACGTAACCCAGTGAGTTGGTTCTATGGCTTCAATTTACGATTTCAGTTGATTTAGACAAATATTGAATTTATTTGAAAGTTCAGATTTTAGATAAGAAATATGTATACATGCAAACCCTTTGCAGACATTTAGATTTTAATACATTGTAAGAATTTAACACAGTACTTTTAAAGCAGTACTGAATATGTCAATACATTTTCTTAAATAGACATTATATATTCTATACATCTTTGTTTTAAATATTTCTCATCTCATTTATGATACAGAGAATAATTTAAATAAAAATTTGAAATAGACAAATAAGTAAAAAAGGTACAAAAAGCAAAAATTGATAATTCCACAATTAATACTATACAAGTTAATTGATTAGTTTAACCTTTTTAACTACTAAAACACTTCCTATTTTGTATATTATACACACAGGATGTTGGTGGCAATCCCAGCTATCCCAACAGCTTCACTGGATCCAGCGCCTTTGTTATGATCACGGATGGACAGCAGTCGGGAGGAAATATGAACATTTACGATGCAACTGAGGTTCTGGTCAAGGCTGGTATTCCCGTCACTTCCGTGTCGTTCGG
>JAYRBW010060796.1:0-10612 GCA_036023295.1 Invenusta paracnida | reverse complement strand
CTATCCAATAAGATGTTGACTTGAAATTTTCAGAGATATCTTAGATGTTTTTGCAGTTAATAAAAATCTATAGATATCGTAGGTAACTCTATGCTTTCATATCAAGTCCAAGAACTTATTGAAGCTCCCTTGTAATATGGTAATAAAAGTAAAAATATGTCTATATATGGAAAAAATAATTGAAAATGTTTCCTCAATTAATTTAAAATAGTTAATCTATTATTATTAATATTATAAATCAATAATAGCATAGCCATAGGCATCTAGGTTAAAATGTCTGACTTATTTGTTTATTATATTTTAATTGAATTTTTTTTAAATTAATGAAGCATTTAAAATATAAAGCTATGTTTTTCTTAAAATTTTAAATTGTTTAATATATTAAAGTTTTTATTTAATATATCAATTTTATGATGGTATTAAACCTTTTATCCTAGAATTACACATATATATGTAACACGTTTGGACTATTTCTACATAGTAAAAAAAGTTAAACTGTTAGGTAATATTATTTTTCTAGATATTTATAAATCTATTGTATGCATCTTATATTTTCATAATATTATTGTTTATTTTAAATAATAATTTATTTTTTTCATATATTTTGAACTAGTTTCATTTCAAATTGATATTGCAAAAATGGCTACTAATATAAAGCAGTTAAGTACTTTTAATCATATGAAAAATTATAATGATAATGATAATTTTCCATATTGCAAATAAAAAAATAATTCAGGATAATAAGAGTTATTAATGAAATGATTTTATTTAAGTTGATTGTAAATATTGGTAGAAAGTTAATCATTTTAAATGTGATAAAGGATTTATATCTAATATTCTAGTAAGTTTAAAATTGTATATTACATGTCTGGTTTTGTTTTGACTTGGATATATTTTGACTTGTTTATATTTTGACTTAGGTACATTTTGACTCATACATTTTGACTTGGGTACATTTGATTTTGTTTCATTTTGATCTGACCCCTTGATAATGAAATACAAAACTCAAACTGATAATTGTTATATAGTACAGAAAATGTGAATTGTATATTGATTTATGAAAATATTGTGATAAGACTAAGTATGACATTTTTTGTTTTATAGTCTTTAGAAATGCATGAAAACAAGAGTAAATTTTGTCACTGATGCTTTATAATCTTCTAATTATAGTCTATAGATTGCATCTACAATATTAATAAAAAACCAAGTAGTTTAGATAAAAACACTTAACTACTAGTACTTAACTTTTACTTATTCTTAAAATTATAAATATAATTTAGTAAGTAGAATAGTTTTAGTTTTATTAATATAAATTATGTTACTAATGGTTTCTAAATTTAGATAGTTTGCAAACTGTCTCAATGGACAGCAAATTTATAATTCATCCAGATGTTTTGCAAACTATCTACAGGGATGCAATCTACAAAAAATATCAAGTGACTTCTTATTCTTACTCGCCACTGGGCGAGTGACTTTAACTGACTTATTCACCTGTCTCACCACATTGGATATGTCAGTTCCCCAATTAATATTACTATTTATTGGGAGAATGGGCATCCCTTCTTTGCAAGTGCATGTGCTGTCCAAAACAACTTAGTCACTTTATCCACTTGTGTCTTGTTCAATGCATCAATTACCGCCTCTGCTTTTGAGGTACTTGGGGTTCATTTTTAGCTATAGGTACAGGTAAGTCTATTTTGAACATGCACCATTGATTTTTCATTGAACTTTATACTTTACAGCTTGAAGACATTTGTACCAATAACAATGGGACCCAGATCATTCAGCGAGTTTTGTTGACAGCAGTTGCAATACATGACGTCCTTTAAGATGTCATGTTTCAGCCATTCCCTCTCCTCCATCCATTTATCAAAAAACTGTCTTGTTCTGGCTTCTTTATCATATTTTTATTATCAAACTTTATCTTTTTAGGTACAGGTTCAACTCCCTTAATAAATTTCAACATATTATCATTTATTAGAAACTAGATTGCAATCAAAGGCATTTAAATATATTATCTAGACTAGACACAATAATAGAAAGAGAGACAAAATATATGTAATTCTTCAGTTGACATCTCAGGCACAGCCAATCAAATAACTATAACTGGAGATTTGGTAGGTAGACAAAAGGAAGCATACATAATCTATTATAAGTCAAAACTATGCATCTTTATTATTAAATTGTGGTCATCAACAAACTTTTTTATTATTTAAGTAATACTTCTATTAACTATGTTATAGCTGATATTCTGATGCACGTGTCTATAGTTTTACTTTTCACATCAGTATTTTATATCAGGTACATTTTCCTGTTTGGAAATTGACAATTTATACTATGAAAGATAGTAAATTTATTTCTTTTGCCTACCAAACAAAAAATTGATTCCAAACCAAAATTTACAGATATTTTGATACCTGTCTAGTCTAGATAGTATATTTAAACATCTTTGATTGCAATAGATTACCATGCTCAAGTTATAATTATGGAATCGGAATAGATTAACCTGATTTGTTAACGGCGTCAATGATACAGCAATAAAAGACAGATGCACAGATTTATCAATAACAAGGTTGACAACCTGATTGGTTAACTGTGATTTACAATTGATTATTTGACAGCAGATTAATCAATGTCTCTTTGTCTGTCTATCATGATATGTGTAGTAACTAGCTATGTAGCTGTTTATAGATAGGTAACACTGTACACAGATTAATAGATACACTAGGTAAGAGGTAAGGAATAAATATATATAACTTTATTGCTGTTACATCAATGTCTATGATAACTGCTATACATAACACATATAGTCTGCAGACTACTGTTTTCTCTACACATTAACTGAGAAAATGTACTCACCCACTGGACCAGTGATTATTGAAAACCAGTGGGCGAGTAATTTTTGCATCCCTGTATATACATAAATTATATATAAATTTATACTATAATTGCACATGGCATACAATATCAGATAATATATCACATATAACCTATTAACATGGCCTCCCTTTTTAGTAAGACTAACCTATTAACAACCAATCTATTATATTCTTCTTATTCTTAGCTTTATTTGGACACCCATAGTGCCTATTTTTCACATATGTAAGTACCTTGCTGCCTGTTTTAAATGAGTGACTCATCTATTATATTCTCTTCATTATTAGCTTCAAATGGACACCCTGACCCATGGCCGTGCAGCCTGTTTTTTCACATTGGAAAGTTCATTCCTGCTTATTTTTATACTGTGACACCATGTTTTAATTCAGCATAATCTTAGCTTTATTTTAAAATTGTATTTTTAAGTTTGCCATCTGTAAACATATTTAGTATCATATACATTTTTTAAAGTTATATTTTATATAATTTATTAAATTCTAAATATATATATATTAATTTGAGTTGTAACATTTATTTTACAGCTGTAAAAATATACAGCAAAATACAATAAAAGTTCTACTTGTAATTTATATATCTAACAGTAAACTAAATTAAATCAAATTTAAGTATTATCTTTGAGTATAAGAGAATTATGAATTATATATAACTATCAATAAAATAATTATATATAAGGTTTATTTCTTAATACAATTGCATATTGATTTGTTTGAATTCAATTATATTTTATATTAATATTGCCAATATCACAGTAATAATCTCGGGCTTGACTACCCTATAAAAATAATTCATTTTTTTCAATAATTATCTAGTTATTAAAAGTGGAGTGGCACTTAAGTAAATGTGTGTCAAAATATATGTTAGTCAAACACATAAGATATATATAATTTAACAGTATAGGGTGTCCCAAAATATATACCCAATAGATCTAATTGAGGAAATGCTGCACTACATGTATTAAACAAGATAATGGCCACTTTGAACAATTTTATTAGTGTTTGTATATTACCATTCTTGTCATTTATCATATAAATATGTAAATATAATACAAATTTGATTCTAAATAAATAAATAAATAAATTTATGAGTTTTCCCTATTAGTAGGTATTAGGGGTATATTTTGGGACACCCTGCATTTTTTATTGTTTTGTAATTTATAAATACATCATATCTTATCTTATCTTATTATACTATTTTGATATAAATTCAGAAAGTATTATATAGCGAAAATTGTTTTTCAAAAAGTCATGAAAATTATCCAAAAAGTATTTAATTTATCTTTTTAAATTAAAAGAGTATCAGCAATATTATATATACATCATTACAAAGAGCTTACATAGAGTTATATATAAATAAATAAAATAAATAATAAACTTCTAATATATGTATTTTTATACTTTTCAGGACATTTATGAAGCCAACTAAACACTAATTTAATAAGAAAGATTTTGAATTATTTTTTTTATTCAATGAAATCTTGACTTACTTTCAATAATATATAAAGAGTATAATCCATGATAATCTTGCAATTTTTTTATGAACTTTTAATTATATTTATATAAATACAATTCATGAGTGCTCTATCCTTTGAGACTTAAACTTTATTGATACCCCAGGAAAAGGTTAGCATGTGCCTTTTATCTATTTCCTCTACAAATCTCTGATATATATCCATCAAAATTCTATATAAACTACTCTCTATTTGTTCTCTCAATTGACACTATGATAACTATAATCTGTGCCTCCTCATATCTTTTCTAATTTTTATTATCTGCACTACCTTTATAACTGTAACAACTACTCTCTTGAAGGTGCCCTCAAACATTTAATTGCACTCATGCTTGCATTACGTTTTTTACAGCCTTGCATTTTTGACAGGAAATGAGTTGTTATAATTAATGTGGCAGATGCCTATACTTGTAGAAATATACCTACTTAAAATTGGTAATAAAATCAGTATTATTTGTGATACTTTCTATTTATTAATATAACTTACATATATTATTTTGATTGTTATGCTCATTGTCAACAAAAGTACAATTATCTATATTATTAGTCATTAAATTATAATTTTACAATTTATCCATTATGTTCTGTAAAGTTAAAATATAAATGTATTATACAGTAGAGTTCGCCTTTGTAACATGTCATGGTGTTTTCCAATTGTGTTACTAAAGCCGAACATAGCAAATTATACCATAGGACATTGTATATGTATATATGTATATACCATATTTCATAATTTTCAATGTATAGATATCAATCAGTGTGTGGTGGCCCTGAAGAGGGCCGTTTTTGCGTTCTCAAAAGGGGGAAGGGAATGTTGCTCTAAGTGGGGTGGCCTTGAAGAGGACCGTTGTCGCGTTCTCAAAAAGGGGAAGGGATGTTGCTCTAAGTTACTGTCTAGGGACGAATGTATCGAGTGTTCTTTGTTCACTTGCTTTAATGAATTCGCTGATCAAATATCTCTATTGTAGAAATGTTGTTGACTTGAGGTTCACCATTGTTGTCATTCAGCAAGAATGTTTTCACAATGCTAAAATCTGTCAGTGCTTCTCTTTGTGTTGGGAGTGGTTGCTGCTTTTGATCTTCTCCTTCATTAGCTTCTTCATTATCAGCGCCAGTAACAGCATCAATAATTTGTTGATCTGTCAACTGTGGTGATGTTGTTGTTAGATTGTTTTCCATTTGTACATACTTGTCAAAATTCACATCGCCAAATATGTTTTGCATTCGTTGAAAGATGTTTCAAGGCATTTCGAGGAAATTATAAAGATAGAAACAACTGTATCGCCGATATAAGAGTTAAACGGCCAACAGCCAATCAGACATTATGTTACTATTGGCGAATATAAATCGACTTCTGTGGAGAGTTATATGTTACTAAAGCCAAATTGTTACTATTGCCAATGTTACTAAAGCCCGAAATAAATCGTTTTTGGAATCGTTTTTGGAAGATATTAATAGAGGTGATAATGAGCTTTCTAAAATATATAAATATGAATAGACTTCTATGTCAATAAGTCGAATAATTAAACGTCAAAGTTATCATATTTAGCTTATTACAAATATTTCGAATCTGTAATCTAAATTGGATCAATCTAATCGCGTTTAGATTGATAGCGCGACAAGCCTTAAACTTCACGCCCACGAAAATTGCTTTCATCAATCTATCAATCATGATTAAAAAATAACTCGTCAATCTAAGATTGATCCAATCTAGTCTAATCGCTATTGTTAAGTGACCTTTTGTATAAATGCTGATGTTCAATATTGATTTTAATTATATTTTTCGAAATTTACAAAATTATTTTATTGTTTTACTTAATTTTTCCGTTGTTATTATTAAAATAAGTAATACTACGAATTCTTTAAATGACCACATGTTAGAGTAAACTATTGCGATTATTCACAATTTATTTATCTTTTTTTGTACTAAAAATAATAAATTATATTTTTTTGGAACGGTTAAATCGAAACTTCAGCTAATATGCAAATTGACATTATATTTCAGATCGGATGAAAAAGTGACCGTAAAAAAGGATCTCTGTAAGAACAGTGTTTTAGTCACTTCTTTCGTGTCTTCATTTACTACTGGATGCGTGGCATTTGTTAGAACAAGTGAGAACGATATATATTTTGATTGTATATT
This sequence comes from Invenusta paracnida, assembly GCA_036023295.1. Taxonomy (NCBI): domain Eukaryota; kingdom Metazoa; phylum Platyhelminthes; order Proseriata; family Coelogynoporidae; genus Invenusta; species Invenusta paracnida. The sequence goes on along the minus strand of JAYRBW010060796.1, from coordinate 4,065 downwards.
ATGTATTTGAGTAATTTTGCACAGAACGAACGAGAAGAAAACAATTCTAAGCACTTTGCTTTTATAAATAAATATTATGAAAATGTTCATATATTTACTGAAATTGTTATAATAGATTCATTTCAATTATGTATTGCTACTGTATAACTTAAGGAGTCATTATTATGGCAATTAAAATCGTAGAAATGCATTGCCGCGATTAAATCAAGATTTAAGTGCACCATCTAAAAAGTAAAATAATTATATTTCCTCGAAGCTGTCTTTATTTAATTACAACATGAGATACGAGATACGTATTATGATAAATATACTTACTACTTGCTAGTAGCCACTATAATTTATTATAATTTTACCGAACGTTAAAAAATTGCTTTTGTTAGTATCTTTTCTAATTCTTTCCGAAAGTAGACTAATCGCTTAGCGAATGCATGTGCTACAAAGACAGTGCTCTTTTTTGTAAAGCTTAGATATGGTAATCTGTGAGAATAATACTATCTACTACAAAAAGAGTGACAATAATTTGAATGAAAATAATTCAACGCATTATTAAAACGCATTCTAAATTCAGAGGTGTATTTTGTTATTGCATAATTTTAAATTGTATACTGTTTACTTGTATATACCGTATTTACTTATTCGAATGCAAGCTTGAAAATAAACAGGGATTATGTTTATGTATTTTTATATTGTTTTCAGATCGTGTAATGATTGGAATGGTAACTGCTGCACTCACATATTTTTTCGTGAAACCCGTATTTAAGTAAGTGGTAATGTTTACCATTTTTTTTAAATTACATTGTAAACCTGTATCATTCATAGATTTTAAATACACTAACTAAACAGAGTACTCGCTTATGAAAGTATAATTTTGTTTTACATAAACGAGTACTTTGGTAGGAAGGCATAAAAAAGGTGTAAAAACTGTATTTTTCAGCTTTTATATCTCACGCATTATTAAAGCTAAAAACACAACGCTTGAATCAAGGTTAACATTTCGATAGCGCTATTCAGAAAACTATAATTTATTTCAAAATTATTTTCGAATGGTGGTCCAGTCAAAATTATGCAATTTTACTAATATGGAATATCAGGTAACAATATGTGATCTTTATTATAATCATCATTATTCATTTTTGTAATACATACTTACAATAGTTTTAAGGGGAACATTTCATGATTGCAAATATTACTCCCTTGTAGCATTTAATTGGCTACCTTACTACATGATGATAGTTATATTGAAAATTACAGTTAATCCTATCTTTGCAAGCTCAATTGCATATGCGGTGTTCTGTCTAGTTATCGTTTCAAATGTTTTGGCTACCAATTTTTATTTAATTTTAATATTCTATTAAAAATAATAGGTTTGTAGTGTTTAATTAATACAGACGGTATCATTAATCTTGTATATGTTAAATATTGAATCGGACATTATATTTTTTATATCGGATATAAACACATCAGACATAGTATTTTTTATATCGGATATAGTGCTTTTATAATCATAATTTAAAAAAATTGAAGTATATTCGTACATATTCTTTAGTCTATTATTGTTATTAATAGATTTTAATGCACATTTCTATTTTATATAGTATTTTTGTGAATTAAATTAATAACCGACTGAAACGATAACTAAATTATTAAACTCATAAAGTCAAAGACTACTTTCTATATATTTTATACCTGTTAATTAATTATTAATTTCACAAAAAATAATGTGAATCTCTATATAATCCAAATGTTATGGAGCTAAATTTTTTTGCATTATATTAATTCTAGAAATTATTTAATATGTTTATACAGATCTCCATAAAAATATTTGAAAATAATATAAAAATCAAATTTCCATAAATGCGAATAGATCTTAATTTAGTGTTCTTTAATTTTAAATCATATTTTCACTTACAATACTTTCATAAAACTAAATTTTTAAATTATTATTATTGCGTACATTACTTAATATGCATTTGTATACCTATTGTACTATTTTATTTGCTTCATTTTTCAGTTTTACCTGTAATTATCGACTCAACGTAAAGAAAAAGCTTCTTCCAACCTTTTCTGACTTTCGAAAAAATATTAATGAAACTGATAAATCATGTTCTTCTAAAAATTCTTGACCGTAATATTTGTTTATAATTTCAAAATATGTAATTTTTGTACCTTTGTTATAATATGTATTTGTATATTTTTCAAGTTTTAGTTTAATTAATAATAATAACACTTTTTTTTAATTTGTCAAATGTTTCATCTCATATTTTTGTCACTATACTATTTGTTAATAAAAATATATATATTCTATGACAGTTGCCCTTTTTCTCTATTGTATATATTTAATAGTTCAGTATTATCCCGTGAATGTGAGATTCAAGGAACCCCAAAAATTTACTCGTCTTAGCCGATGGTACCCATTATTCTTATATAATACAGGGTGGCCCATAAAAAAAGTTACCAACATGTTTTGATGTGATATCAATGGTCCAGATCTCGAGCTGAAGCAGATATTGCAGCGGTGGTATATGGTCCACCTTGATAAGTTTTAATCAGGCTATATGCTTTGGGGTGGAGTTTCGTACAATTTACTACGAAAGTGGGCTTAATTTATTCTTATTATTTTAAAGCTTCGTGGGAGCAATATCAACTTTTTATTTGTAATATGCTTACATAAAATATAATGAACACCCGTGTTCAAAACAGAATTTACGTTTATGGAAACAAAATGTATATTATTATATGGTAGGTATATATATATATAGGCTGGTATGTCCCATAACTTCATATACTATATAAAAATAGAATAGGAATTATATATTTCATTAAATATGCGATTGATGACATTGAAACTTTGGAATCGCCTCCGATGCCGTCTGAGCTATTTGTACACAACGTGCTAACATGTATATTATTATATACAGGGTGATTCATAAGTCCCTACGACATATGTAGAATTATATAAAATGATATATATTTTACTTCATTTGTTATTAGTTTTACATCTATGGTTACTGTCATAGACATAGAATTTTATATAATTACTATCTATTTTACGTTATTTACATCACATGTTATTAGTTTTACATCTATGGTTACTGTCTATGGTAAATCACTCATTTATTTAATAGATTTCAAATAATATTATATTGCATTATGACTGACCAGAGTAGGTACCTATACCTTAGAGTTTCGAATTTTAGCTGCTGTATGGTATCATGAATCTGACAAAAACATAGCAGGAGTGAGACAATTAAAGAAGTACGATTACGAGATAGATTTAGGGCGGTATTCCCAAACCAAACTGGAAAGTTCAAGGCCGGCCTCAAACTCTAGAATTCCCCAGCATATTCCCAAACCAACCTTGAGCTTAAGGCAGACTTCAAATTTCGAGATTTCTTTAAGTTTGGCTTGAAATCTCAAGGTGCGCTTAAAGCTACCTTGAGAATTTAACAAATTCATTTTTGAAAGAGATTATACTATAAGAAGCGTTATAATAACACAACAAATTGGAATAACAATGAATAATGAAATAATAGCACGAATAAATAGAATAAATAGATTAAATAATTTCTTACTACCCCGAAGAATAGTGGATAAATCAAATCTCTTTTTTGATTATAATGATAGAGAATTTAGAAAAAATATAGATTTAGCAAACAAGTTTGTGTCCAATTATTTCAAGATTTATAGGTTCAAAATAATTACAACAATCGATGAGGTGGAAACAATGGTGACCCCATTTCTTCCATTGTGAAGTTTACAATTGCATTGCGATTTTCGCAACTGGTACATTTCAGGTTATATAGTTCTTAAGTTAATTATAATATATGATTAATTATTGAAAAAAAATTTCAACTAAAATAAAATTAATTTTATTGTAAATTTTGTATAACACATTTAAAAAATAATAAATAGGTAAATACAGTTATAAATTATACATATATATCTATATATTTAAATATAAACAGAAATTTAGAGCAGTTTGAAGTAAGTAGTAAAAAATGAAATAAAAGTATTAGAAAATAAAGTTGTTACATTTAAATTAGATGATGAAAAAGTTAAATGGAT
>JAYRBW010060795.1:0-10613 GCA_036023295.1 Invenusta paracnida | reverse complement strand
CCCCCCCCCCCCCCCCCCCCCCCCCCCCCCCCCCCCCCCCCCCCCCCCCCCCCCCCCCCCCCCCCCCCCCCAAGTCGAAAGCCACCTCCCTACTACTCATAAGCTCAAATTTCATAATACACTAATTGTCCACGACTTAATGTGGTAATCTTTGTTCTTCGAAATCGCCCATATAATATATGCGTTCATCCATTTTATAATAATGAGGAGCTAATTTAGGAAACAAGATGGCGTCCTAAAACAGTTCCTCAAAGTATTTAGGCGCGAATTTTTATGGAAGTGTTTCGCAATGGTTGGAGGAGTTTTAAATCTTGAGGAGCTCCTAACATATAAGTTATAGGACGGTTTTCGCATTCCACCCTAATCCTCATATACATACATTATTATATGTATAAAATCAATACAAAAATACTTTTTTATTAATGAACTTCACTTATACATGATTAACATATTAACAAATCTAAATGCCACAATAAAATGAATAAGTTAATTCACAATAAAACAAAAATATTTGACTTTTTATGTTGCTTACCTTGCACTAAGATTTTGAATTAAACTTCATAATTAAAACAAAACTTAAGATAAATTTGTGTTACTGATAAGTGATGTATTAGTAATGATTGCAGAATCATTCTGCAGAACGAAAAAAATGAGTATTCCGCAGCATTTACATACTATGTATATATATATAGTAATAAACACATTAACTTAGTTTAAAACACTTTATTTGAAATACAAAGTATTGAAGAGTAAAAAAGAATAATACACTCGATAATTTACAAAAAGAAGTATTTATAACAATGGTTATTTTAAATAAGTGTATAATACGAGGAATGTGACATCCAATTATAGTAGTAAAATACATTAAAACAACGTAGAAAACATTTAAAGGGTATTTGAAAATATACAATTGATAAATGAACTAAAAATGGAACAGCCAAATCCATAACACAGCCATGAGTCAATGTCCGAAACCAGTCAAGTGGTCAACATCATGAAAATTCTTCTATATATCTTGATTCATTTAACATATAAAACTTTCGGTTCAGATAGGATATTAAATTGTTGTAGATTTCAAAAGGTGTTAAAAACGGAACAACCTCCATAAAACAGCCATGAGTCAATGTTAGAAACCAGTTGAGTGGTCAACATCATGAAAATACTTCTATATATCTTGATCCAATTAACATATCAAAATTTCGGTTAATGTGGGGTATTAAAATATTGTAGATTTCAAAAAAGTTAGTAAATAACAGGTAACTAGTAATAGGTACTATAAAATGATCCCTGCGTTATATTTATATTAGACAGGGTGTTTGAATAACAGGAATAAAATAATACAAATATGCTACTAATTAATAATAATATAATAATTACATTATCTTTTTCGATTTTGCCTTTTCCGTATATTTATGCCTATACTACTTGGAGTTGGTTTTAGTAGTGAATAGAATAAAATACAGATAACACCGATGATGCGAGCAAGAGTAGCCAGTTTAGGTTCAAATTTCCTGCACCCGCCTCACGACATCGCAACAAGTCGAATATGTTCGGCTCATTCTTCTGCTTCAAAAGGTACTGCTCCTCAACGTACTGACCCTCAAAAAACCAGGTCCGATCATTGAAGGTCAGCTCGTAACCTTGACGACACATGCACTTGTAGCTGCCGGCTTGGAATTGACGCCCGGGAATGTGTTCGCACTGTCCGAGAACGAATGAAAGGAGTCGATTAATAAATATAACAATATAAGTTTAAAAAAAGAAACATATTATAGGCTAAACAAAGCATAGCACACAGAATATTCTTAAATAAAAAGTCAGAAAATTAAAACTGGGCTTTAATTATAGAATTATATATATGTATGTATTACAGTTAACATTAAGTGGTAAGCATAGAACAGTTTTCATAATAAAACATTATCAAGAGACTATGGCATTTCATAGGAATTATTAAAAATAATTGAGTGTATCTTTAAATATTTTATTTTTCAAAATATGTTTCTTAAATAATATGGTGAATTTTTGTGGGTTATATACGACATAACCTATAATAGAATACAATTTTTTAAAGTTCAAATGTGAAGAGGTATAGGTTATAAAGATAATTATTGTGAAATACAAATCACAAATAAGATACTATAATATGAAGATTAGTGAAACAAAATACAATAAATATAAATAACTTTATTATATGCATAACTTAGAGAATAATATATTTCGATCAATATGACGGGCTTGGCAAACGTATCACAGCTTAATAGCTAGTATAGAAGATTCATACAGAGAAGAAGTTGAATTTGCAAATAATTACACCAGCAGTTCGATATTATATGTGGATGCGTTGGTATGACAACGCATGGTTAAATAATGAATGCTGAGCAAATAATAGAGCAGCTAAAGTGATGCAGGTACGTAAAGGTATACAGACTCAGCTCCGGCGTTTTAAATGCCACGCTTCCCGTAGTGATAAGGCTACATAATGGCAACTAGGAAGTTGTATGGACTGTCAGAAGAAATGACCTTCCAAGCAAGGTTTCATTATAATCATGCCATACACTCACTAGGCCCATATAGTAAAATAAATATAACAATACGGTCGGCAAGAAGTAAGATCTAATAGCTAAGGACTTATGAGTTTAGAGTTCATTATAATACATAGAGTTAGACGAAATACACGAATTACAAGTAGAATTATGGGATGACGGTAAGGTAATACAGATACAGATATATTAGTTGCGTATTACAGACGTATTATATGTAGAATATTATATTTAAATCGGCCGTCGCTTTTAGATTCAACATGCACAGGCTCTTATAGTCTACTAATGAGGGAGGGTAATATATATGTATGCCTACATTTTTGCCTTAAACGACAGGTTATAGCACTTCCGAGTAAATCACTACACACCCTCTCCCGTTTTCTTCCTAACTTCCTGTCTGATTTGCACGCGCAGAAAGAGGGAGAAAAAAAATCACGATGTATTTAGGTAGGTATAAAGAAAGTATGAGCCAATGAAAAAGCGTGTGTATATGTATGCATAATACACACAATCATACTATACATTTTGGAGAAAATCTAAAGGTTGGCTGGTTAGAGTTGTGATCGATTGGACCTAAACAGGCAATCGATCTCGAGAGTGATTATGCATCCCGGGCTTGAAGGAAGAACATCAGCAGGAAAGGAAAAGAAATGCTAGGACAGACTCGTGCTTGCTTCTATGTCATTATCTCCCTCTGCCTCTCTATTTCTCCCCTCCCCGTCATGGTTACCTCAATTCTTTTAATGATTCAATGTTGTGTAGCACTGCCTGGTATTGCACACTAGGCGCGAGAGAGAAGAATGCGTCTAGGAGAAATAGACTGTCACACCGAAGCAACCAAGGAAATACGCGGTAGAAGCAGAATCAGCAGCTAGCTGAGCCAAGCGCATGTTCAGTTGTGTATATTAGACGACGGGGAAGTCACACATAACACGAATTAAGCCTGCATTTCTGGATCAGAGACTTTTCTGTCGGGTTACTGCCCCCCTTTCTTTTTCTAGACTCCCTCAACAATAATATACCCGTGAAGACGAAGATTCTGAGCTCTACTCGTCTCTACATAGCTCTTTAGCCTTCTCTCACAACCCCCATGTGTTCTATAGTTAGCAGTAGGAACCAGAGGGAGGGCGAGAGATCAATACGCAGACACTCAGAGAGAGGTCTCGTGTGCTCTACCCAGTTCTGTGTTGCCTTCCCTGGCAACGCAAGACTATGGAAGTACCAAGGAGGAAGAGAATGCATGCAGCAAACGCGGAGTTAAGTCGAAGCCGAAGCAGAAAGAGGTGAAGAGAGGAGAGAATACGTGTGAGTGAGTAGAGTGAGCTCAGAGTAGGGAAGAGAAGAGTTTATACGCGCGAACTGAGCAGAACGAACCAAGTCGAGTAAAGGCAGAAAGGGGTAGGATGTCATGGAGAATGAACAAAAAACTGCTCTTATACATCCCAAATCTTGCAGCCTATATACAACAATATACACTATACACATGAGACAAGAATAAGAAGCAAAATACAGCCAGAGATGGGATATGATGCGAGGCTCCTTAAGATAAATGGGTATCTGTACATTATACACGTCATGAACACACAGTCAGTCAAATTATGTGTGTCTAACCTGGAACTACAATGCTTAAGATATGAGAGTAGACGAAAAAAAGTATGTATGTAATGTGCAGGTTGATGTATGTATATAGTTACATGCGATTGTGATTAAGTGTTCCTATGTGTGGCTTATGTTCGGTTAAATACGGAACCATATATTTAGAGGAAAAAAGGAGCCAAACTGTATATGCGAGAGACAAAATTGAATAGACAATAAGTAATTAGACGGAAACTAAAAAGTTGGTATTAATTGGTATCTGGACAGCGTATTGTATACGTGGTTAAGCAGGTAAAGGTTTCGACATATTATCAAACATAAAGATGGAATTAAAATAGAATAAAACAAGTTAACAATCCATTGTTAAAGTTGAACAAAAACAAGTGGCTTTGAAATCAATAAAAAAACCTGATACGAAACTAAATATTTAGAAAGAAGGAATGTGAACTAAAAAGTGGACTGAAAAAGTGACCTAGTTATATTACTTCAGCTTAGAGTACAGTTAGCTTATGTGAGTGAATGAGATCAAAATATGCTTCTTATATATAACATTTGGAAAATCGCAAGGAGTGGTATAATTAGAGCAACTTAACGTTTGTTTACGATATAAAATAATAATAAATTGTTACATAAATTAAAGTTAGACAAGCTCTAAAAAGAATCATAAATATGTTACATACTTATTACTAAATTTACCAAAAATAGAACAATCTGCACAGCTGATGCCACATTTGTCCTGCACATCGCAATCGTCGTAGGTCAAGGCGTCACAACCCCGTTTGACACTTATAGTTTGTCACAGTAGTGTACAGTGGCTGAATCATCGGCCCGTGACAATTCCATAAGTGCCAAGCGAGAGCGGAGCCAATAGAACAGAGTGAGGCAACGTGACACCACGCGTGACAGACGTTATTCAGCGGCTTCCAGCGCATAAACTCCAAAACATGTTATGTCCCTTAGTAAACCTAAGATTCCTACTAGGAACACCTACAGCCCAGTAAAAAGGGCTTACATTAATGAGGTATACAAAACTAAAACAAAACAAACGAGGTACTTACATAGGTGGATCGAAAGTCACACTTGGAAGTGTCTTTGAAGAAGTTGGGCGTGTAGAATGTCCCCGGGCACTGGTTTACATCCAATTGTTTGAGTGGGATACTCACGGTGACAACACCCCTATAAGTGAAGAAGATAAAGTAAACTCAACGTGAGAAAGATGGATCAAATCCTCGGTTTAGTTCTGGATCAACTACCAATGCAACAATGAGCTGTAATAAAAAATCATATTTCATTTTCCCGCTTTCCCTTAGAGGTTTGTATCTTATCCTCATATCTCTCTCTTTTCGTCTTCTTTTATCTGTCTTTTGGTACTCTATTTGGCATTTTCGTGTGAAAATGGTCCATCCGGTGGGTCAAAGTCTACAGATCGAAGAAATTCGGTGTATGTGTGTGTACACAAAACAGAAATGAGGAGTAAACTGTGAACTCTCTCCTTGCAGAAGAGGCAGAAGACGACCGACCTGCCGACCGACAAAGCCTACTTTACAAGACAGGGATGGAAAAGATGGACTATGCGCACTCTCAGTCTTTTCTGATGTTGCCAGGGTGGGTGTGCATGGTAGGCTGTCTTGCTGTAATTGAATGCCGGTAGAAGCGAGAGGATACATCTAGAGTAGACTGCAGAGAGAGTAAGTAAGTTACTTTTGCGCAGATGAGAGGAGACTAGGGAGTCAAATCCAACACGGGCTAGCCAGAGTGACTGTACTCTTGACGGAGAGCGCGAAAGCAATATTAATGTTCTCGTCTCTTCTGGCTAAGCAGCTTTTTGGCTGGTTGGCTGGCTGGTTCGCGAGATAACTTTAACTAACTAACTAAATAACTAACAACCTAACTAAAACTGAAGAAGAGAACGAGACACAGACTTTCGGGCGGTCTTCTGAATGATTGACTCTCTCCCCTCATATTCTTGTATTCGGGTGAGCCGGAGAGAGAGAGAGAGAGAGATACCTCTCAATTCAATTTTCCTGGCGAGAAAGGAGGGTAGAGAGAGAGAGAGAGAGAACGCACAGTGATGCCAACTTGCTCTTGAACAAAGACGCAATGTAACCAACGCAACTTTTGCGCGACGAGGCATTAAAGCACTCTGATTGGCCAATATAGTCTCAACTCTATCGCTCTAAGGGAGCTACGGGAGGCCAGATTTCCCACACATTACTCTACGTAACAAGAAGCAATGACGTCAGTGTGAGGAACGGTGAACGGCGAGATCGATAGGTTTCTATTGACAACCAACACGCTCGCAGCGCTACTTGTAAGTTCCGTTCAGTTCTTCTGGATGCAGAGAGCCAACTAACTAAGTAGCGACACTCACTAGTCTTCTCCGTGTGTTACATTGCCTGGCATGCGCCGTGCCGTGCAGCACTATAGTTTGAGTGTAAAGTAACTCGAAAGGCAGAGACAAGAAGTAGAATAGGCGGGCTAGTATGCAATCCATCGTCAATGCGAAAATATAATCAGAGAGCCAGACGCTACGACGCAATGAAAGGGTAGATTGGAAAGGAGACGAGAGTCAGGTCTTTGCAGGCTTTGGGAGATAGATTGGGATGGATGGATGAATTTTTAGCACTTGCATATACTTACTACAACTATCGTTCTACTTCAATCTTCCAAGCCTACACTAACAGTACGTAGTAAGTCATGAACGATCTAAAACTAGTTAATGGCAGATAAGTTCACTGCTATATCTATGTAGTATTGCTAACTGGACATAACAACAGGTGAACAACGACTCTAGGGATGCAATTTAGATCGGACCTGCTGGGTTTCAGCCGGCTTATCGGTCTTCCCTTCTAACTATACGCATTGATTAACCTACGGCTACACAGGTTGGTGTTACGCTTTTCGCAAGAAATTACACGCAATTACGGCATCTTCTTTTTCCCTTCACTAAATAGTATACACAGCTGACCAGGAAAAAGCAAAAATTCCGATTTGTTTATCTGCATGTCCATCTTAATTAAAACGTTTTCTTGTCCAAAACTGCGAGTCTTTATTCTATGCCAAAAATTCGCTAATATCCCCTTTTAATATATTAATTTATCGACCTACAGCCAACACCGACCATGAAAAGTACATTAGGTTTAACGGCAGAAAGATCAAATAAGTCTCCGTTTCGTAGTATTAAGGTGGAGGCCTACTGTGTACTTTACTGTAAAATTCTCTTGAGGATAGATGCTAGCTTAGATTTTGATTTCATAAAGCTAATTTGAAGAAATATTTCGTCAACCAATTTCGTAAATGTCTCTTTTAAATCAGGTAAACTGTCAATATATCAAACAATATATTTAAAGGCATTTTAATACATTTGTAATGTATAGACAGAGGAGTTTAAAAATATAGCAATCAACCAATACGAAAAACTAAAACTATGGAATAAACTACTATACTTTATAGACCCTATACTTTTAAGAGAACTATCGTGTCTATTTGGTAGATATATTACATTTTTGGAAATGTACAACAAACCTGTATAAAACAGTTAAAATTAAAAGTTAACAAGATGCCATATTGTAAAGTTCCCTTATTAACTCCAGTAAACAATGTACGCTATGTGTTATAGTTATACGACGAAGTTGCTACTTTAAAAAAAGATCACTACACACACCTATATGCGAGATATACGAATTACAACACAAACTTACATGAAACGCAGTGTACCAACATCCGAGACGTCGCCAAAGAAGGGTGCAGCGTATGTGATAATCCACTTCTTCAGAGGAGTCTTACAGTCGAAGTAAGGCATAGTCCAATATCCATCTTCATAACGAGCGGCCGAGTAGAACAGAGGGTAGTTGTCGTACTTCTTGAGCGCTGTACCGTTGATATCGGTCCGCACGTAAGGCTTATCGACAAATCGATCCAATCCGTAAGTGTTTGAAGCCCAGCGTTCCTGATAGTTGGTAAGTGACAAAAATAATAAAAGCAATAATAATGTATTTTAAATTTTCTATTTATTAAAAAATAAATTCTAGTTATTCTATAATTATAATATTTGCTACTGAAATGCTTCAAAAGTAGTATAATATAAGAAAATAATTAAAATTTCAATTTTTTCGACTAAAATTAATTAAATGTGGTAAAACTTGTTTGCAAATATTTAAAAATATAATATTACACTTGCTATTTGTTCTTTTATAAATAAATGCTCAAAATACGATAAAGACAATTAAAAAACTTTAACCTAAATAATTTATACAAGCTAAATTCTATTAGAGCAGCCGCACCTTAAGGTGTTTGAAGAAAGGCTCTTCAATGTAGGTGTTGTACTTCTTGATGGCCCAATCAAAGGCCTGCACAGCCTGGGTGGACTTCTCGCTCATGTAGGAAAATGGGGCAAAATGTTCAAACCTATCATCGTTCTCGTCCTTGAACATCTGCCGATCAAAATAGATGCCACTCGAGTAGACCATAAAGTCCGACATAACATTGGCGAAGGTCTCGCCGAACAGATGGTGCTTGTTGAGGCGTTTATCCGACTATAAGACAAACAAATTATTGACAGTGTATATAAAATAGGTAATTTCAGAGCAAGAGTAAAATCAATAAAAGGTATACTACAATGCTGACAAAATAATAGGATTTGAATTGTGTCAGTAAAAGCAGCATAAGTTTTGCAAATAAAACGATTTTTTATAGAAGGCCAGAAACAAAGAAATTAATGAAATGTGAATGAAAGAAGCAATAACCAATAAAGAATGATAAATGGAAAGGGAAAAAAGATGATCGTAGAAGTAAGAAAACGAAAGGTGGGAAAAGAAAACAGGTATAAAACAGAGAAAATAATGAACAAGTAGATGGGGCGCAAAGAAATGAAAAAAGAAGGAAAGAAAAATGTGGGGTAGGAATAGAGTAAATAACGACAAAGGAAATAAATGAAGAAGATAAGGAGTAAAGGCAAGAAGAAGGAAAAATGAATAAATAATGGAATATAAAAGAAGGAATAAATAAATAAAAGTGAAACAGAAAGAAGAAACAAATAAAAAAAACTATAGACGAGAGTACACTAGGCAAGCTAATGAGAAGAGCAGGTACCTGAAGAGACCCGTAGACTTCATTCTTGACGTAATTCTGATAGAAAGCGGATAGGAAATGCGCCGTTCGGAGGGCCGTTCTACCTTGCATCTCAAACTGCTTCTCAACACCGAAGCCAACTTCACCCGGGAACTGCAGGTCCTCTGGCGGCTTGCTCTCGCAGTTCTCAGCCGAGATGGACTGCACCTTCGTGAAGATTTTCATGACCTGCACAGTTGTTGTATATATGTTGGTTATTATGGTCTGTTAATATCTAAACTTAAAATACTATCTACACAAGTTTATAACTTTCCAAATAAGAAGAAATACTAAGCAAAGTATGATCAATTTACAGAAAAAATATTGATATTTTTTAAATGGTTAATAATTGAACTAATAATAATTATTTTTATATATCTTATAGTGTCAAATTTCAGTGCATTTTATACTTCATATGACAATACATACACATGTTCATCAACTTCTGGTGTTAATTTAATTTAATAATAATTATAAGTAAATTATATGAATGACTAACACAAATCAAGAAAATTGATTATTAACTGCGATAAAATAAACAAATTTTAATATAAAAAAACTGTTAGACAGTACTGTTTCAAAAATCGTAAAATACATAAACATTCTTTAAGAGTTGCATATAACATTTAGAAAATAGAGGGTTTCGAATCATTATTTTCTATATTTGCAAGCAATTATTGTGTCGCTTATTGTACCACGTTGTCCTCACCTCCCCAAACTTATTCTCATCAAAGTTAGTCAGACGACCGTGGTAGTCGAGACTCCGCTTGAAACGAGAATGCAACCTCGTCTTCTTGGCCACCGGCAACTTGATCTCAGGCATGGTTTTCTCGGGAATCTGACGTGCCGTCAAATGGGGCTGTTCTGCTATTGGCGTTGTCTGGTTGTCAAGGTGATGACTATGAGCCGCATGGTGCCGATTCTTGTCCGCTTGGGTAGATTTTCCGTGAGATGAGATGGGACGACTGTGGCCTTCTGCTTTTTTGGTCTTTCCTGGAAAGATTGATTGAAGTTGAACAGTTTAGACAAGTTATCAAGAAGCAGCTAGGAGTTTCCTGTTGACAGATGCACTACGCTGGGCTTGAATCAGCAGTACACAGTATTCATATAGTTGAGTATTTGCAACAAAATTTAGAGAACACACCTGATTTAAGCTGTGAATAGTTCACAATCTATTTTTAGGAATACTATTATTTCATGGGACAGATTTTCACATTGATGTGTTAAAATTGCACAGTTTACCGCATATTATTACAGCATTATAATAACTACTATCTATGTATAGAATAATGAGTAGTAGGGAAGGAGGAGGACGAGAACAAAGACCCCCCCCCCACTCGAGTAAAGTACTTTTCAAATTTCGCGCCA
>JAYRBW010060794.1:0-10613 GCA_036023295.1 Invenusta paracnida | reverse complement strand
GACTAATAAAATTACCCCCCCCCCCCCCCCCCCAAACACGTCTCTCCTCAGAGTTAGTAATCCAATTGTAAAAGCGATGTCAGCTAACTGGAGCAGTCTATCTCCTCTCGTTTCTGGTTCACATGCATCGCGTGAATCTAAAGCTGCTGTTGTCAACATCCTCACCAAATTGATGCTTATGGACGGTCAGGTGAGGCTTTTTACATTTTGTAACAATGGGACTCTGTAGAATATGTCATTTTTATTTCTCTGAATGACTGAAAAATTAAGATTTTTGTTATTAACAACATTAATAGTATTAGTTAATCCAAAACGCTATTTTTAATAATATATAATATAATTATGGTGTGCAAGTACATTCCCATAATGAAATATAATAATCTTCATTGTTTTAATCTGTTTTATTCAATTAATAGATGAGCTCTGTCCCAGAAATATTCGCTACGTATATCGCCCTGCTGTCAAATGAAACATCGGACCTAGGAGAAAAGGTAACATTTTTCAACACTTATAGCCATTCAGAATGTTTTATTTTTAATAATGCTTTTGAGAAAAATTATACATTTATAAAACAGTTTACTTGTACATTTTTATCGTTATACTTTTGAAGCATTTATATTTTATATTTTAAAGTTAGATTTTAAAGCACACAAGTTATCTTCCTCCTGGTGTGCCAATTATTGTCATGTAACATTGTTGATAAAACGTGTTTTCTATATAACACGTGGACATGTTATTACTTTAAAATTAAATAAATTTAGATGATCTGATGTGTGAAAAAGCATGAATCCTGATAGTATGCGTTGTCTTCTCTACTCCATACTTATAGCTTTGTGACTAAACCTCTTACTCCCCTTTTCCCACTTTCCTTCCGTCACTCCGAATTCTATAGATCAAATCTCTGGACCTCCTCGCCTACTTCGCTCGTTCGGCACACGCTTCTCTCACCATCACCGTTCCAGGGGATCTCCACTCTCATTCGTTGCTTAGTAACCGATTGAAAGGGGCGCTTACTGACCTGGTAACGCGGCATTTTCCCATGCGAAGTCGAGAGTACGCGGCCGGCTCAGACCGTCAGGTCCTATTTGAGACAGCACTTCATTCGGTATGCATTAACAAACTCTTATAACATTATATTTGTCTTTAAGCGAAATTTCGTTGTCTAACGTGATAAGCTTTATGTAAAATTTGAATATATTTTTTACTAATCCTATTTTTGTCGTTTTTTATCAATTTCATACTAAAAACTCAGAACTTTTTATACGACTAAATATAATTCACTAACAATTCGTTTAAATTAAAAATATGTATTATTATGTTTATAAATGTTCAACATCTGAAACCTATCTTTTTTTGGAACAATAGATCACAATTTTAGTTGTCTATATATATTTTGATGCTCTTATTTATAGTATTTTATAAATGAAACATCAAAATTTTACATAACTTTAACTGTAATGATTGACGTATTTTAGATATTGACCGCCCTTGAGCTCTCAGGAAGCTGTGATATCCTTCAAGTAATCATTCCAATTTTCTGCGGGGAGGATAATCACACGCTAGATCAACACTTCGAAAGAGTTCTTCTCCGAATGATGAAACGGTAAATTGATTTATTTTCAACTCATCTATTTATATATAATTTATATTCAACTATTACTTTTTAAATTTAAATTTATTTATCGTATCAATTGTGTTAATCTTAACATATTATCGTTAAAATACCAGACTCTGGACTTTATACAAAAATATTTTATGATATACAAAATAATAAATCACTTAAAACGCAAATTCTATTAAAAACACATATAAAGCCAAACAATAATATATCGTTAAAACAAGTACGGAAAAACAGACGCTCTCTAAAAATGCATCCTTACAACGTACTATGAGATGTTACTTAGTATTCGCATTAAATTGACATACCATCTCACATTACAATAAATCAGAATTTTGAAAATGATTAGACCTCAGCATTATATAAAAAGTTATTCCATTCGCATCAAGAAATTGTGTAAGAATGATTTAAATGTTTGAAGAATAGCATAACTTAGCTTTTCTCTTCCCCCTTCTACACACATAAACTTCGCAGCATGCCAAGCACAGACCAAGACCAGACTCTTCTGAACCTTCCCTACTCCCAATTCTGCCTCCCCTCGAGTGATCTCGCTAGCCATGTTCGACTTCGCTGCATCGAGAAGGTCGCCCTGCCCCTCCTCACTACCTGTAGTCGACCGGCACTACGGACCTTTTTCGCTGAGCATATTGGCGAGCTCTTCCGTCTCCTTGAGACAGCCTCAGAGCCCCCAGAAATTCGAACAGGCGTTTTCCTTCTCTTTTGCGTCCTTTATAATCGGATGAGTAAGACGGAACTTCATAACTCTACCTCAGGTATTCACGCCAAGCTCTATCCGTCCGAGTTACCTTCTAATAACCAGGGCAATGACATGACCAAGCGGCTTATTAAGTAAGATACTGAATTTCTTATATATTTTAAAACTTTAATACTAAATTTGGGTGTTAAGGGTGTTATCTTGAAGTTTGCCTTCATCGCTATATAGTTTATGTTGCACCATTTTTGTAGTCACTGATATGCCATTACATTATATTAATAATAGAAATGTTTATTATAAATAAAATTATGTAAAGCGAAATATAATAGTATCTGTTTTGTTATTGTAATGTGTAAACAATTTAATGTTTATTTATTTTTAATGAAATGTTTTCAATGCATCTGTTCAATATTATATTATACAGTATTATGTTTCTGGCTTTTAAAATGTAATCTTATTTACTTTTAAGTATCTTTCCTTTAAATAAGTAAGTTACTCTTATTTTTTTAAATAATTTCATGATAACAAATTAGTTACTTGGGTCATTATCTCCTATAAAATATAATTGTAATTATGTAAGCTAGATGTTTTTTCGTAGCATAGTTTATATGTTTTGCAAGGTTTGCAAGCAGCCACGTTAATAAATTACCTCTTAAACCGTAAAACCATTATAAGGTTTGCAAGCAGCCACGTTAATAAATTACCTCTTAAACCGTAAAATCATTATAAGGCTTGTAAGCAAGCCACATTAATAAATTATTTTTTAAACCGTAAAAATTGTTTTTGCTATAGTTTATAATGTATAGCCTCTTTATAAATCTGAAAAGGCTTTCCAGTTAGTTATATTTATGCAATATATAATATATTGTTAACAATTATATAGACAAACCATACATCAACCGATTTTGTCGTGTAATAATATTATAATACATTTACATATTGCATTTTATAATATCATTATGATTTTACTACAAATTATAAAGTTCCAATTCCATTTTTGCGCTATCCTATTTGGCCAATTCACCTGGTCCAATCAGATTGTCACATTCGACCTTCACCTCTGGCGACCCTAATCAGCACCTCCAAGAAGGAGTGACTAGTGAGGCATGTCGTAGACTCAACTGTGCCGCTTATAACTGTCTATGTGCAGTGCTCATGACCACTCAAACTGAGGGAAAGTTTTTCATAACCTTCCTGTTAAATGAGGCACCATCCAAAAAACAATTTCTCCTGGAAAATCTCATGCCAGCCCAACCCTTTGTTTTCCCAAAGGAACTTGAAGTAAGAATATTAATCTTAGAGGAAATTTTATTTGAAGGTATTCAGCAAAAAGCTTTAGATATAAAGATACCATACAGATCATCTGGAATATTAATATTTTTGCTCGCTGGTGAAATAAAACTGGTTAAACAAATAGAACGTACTTATATGAGAAAAATTATGTTGCTCTTTTAAGCATAATATTATGTAAATAATTAATATTCGACAGATAATGCCTATATGGCTTCATGTTTTTTACATAAAAATAATTTGATAATGTTTGCAATACACTATCAAGTAAATATCTGTAATAATTATTGTTATTATTAATTTTTGTTTTAACATAAATTTTGTTTTAACATTAATCATACGAGTATATACTGTTAGGATTTCTTGGCTCTCATCCAATGAATATATCATTCATGGTATAATTATTCGGAAGTTATCTGTTGTATTGTAATACAATAGAAATAGAAACACATTAACTGCAATACTTTTAGTCATTAAATTATAATAATCAGTTAGCTATCGTCATCGTTTTAGGCCTGTGAATTAATTAACCAGGAATTTGAATGCTCCATTGTTCCAATTCACAAGACAAATAATATAACAGTCCACATTCCACATTCATGATAACATGCTTGCACACAATATGTTGTAACAACTGCACGCGGTAACAATACCTTTAACGCTTATCACATTAAGTGGAAATATATCCCTGTAATCGTTAATTAAGTTACACTATTTATTACCCTAATTTATTTGAATAATATAAACAAAACAATAAATATTTAGTATTTTCGATAATATAGATTGTTACCATAGAAAATATATTACAGTTAATTGGATAGATGCTTTAGCATTTCTAAAAACAGATTTTGTATAATATTTACGTGTCAATTACATTAATTATATGCATATTAATTAATGACTTAGCCGCAATTTGAACGAAAGACGACCCTTTAATAAAGGGTGAATGATACATTGTTGAAAATATGATGTTCATGAGGGCCTTTCGATATTCAAATTGATGATTATAGACTAGTGGGGAATACGCAATGACCAAAAAAGCTTTTAAACTCGTTGATTCAAAACTTTCCTAAGTAGAATTGGATTCAATCAATTAGAATTTCATTTATTATTTCTACAAAAATGGTGCCTAGCGATTTATTGATTACTTTGACTAAATGTATGTAAAATATATGATTAATTGTGTGTTCCTTTAACAATTGAAAAGAATTTTAGCTATAAAAAAGATTGAACTTATTTATAAGTATACACAAATTGTGAAAAATGTAGCAATTGATCATTTTTACTTCAAAACTTATTTCTTTAATTTTACTTTTATTTGTTGCGAAAAACGATTTAGAAAATCAATCATGTAACTTTGGATTTTGTATATCGAATTATGAAATAATAATCAAATTCTTTCATTAACTACAGTATTTATTTGTTGATACAATACTGCACAGTTCTGGATGCAAGGATCAATACACTTTTCCAAGTATTAGTGTCAATACTTTGTTTCGTATTTATCATAAAATAAACTGTAATTAAACTATTGAAAACTATATTTTTATATATTCATTTTGAATGGCATTATTAGTGCCAGTATAGGGTAAGAACTAAACAATATTAAATTTAGTATAATTATGTACAATATTAAATTAAAAACACTTCGTCTTAGTGAAGTCGTTAAAGAGACTGTTAACATTTGAAAGACATAACATTAAAATTTATTTACAATTATGAGTATACTAATTGCGCCAGATATTTAAATATGAAAACAATATTTTATAAGCTAGATTTAAATAAACATACGCATTTAGCTATTTGTGTAACGTATAAAATGTTATACTTATCAAGTTATAAAATTGAAGTAAAAGTATAATAAGTTAAATGGTGTTATTTAAACGTTTAAAAGAAAATTCAGATTTTTTAAAATATAGCATAGCCTATAAATATTTGTATTTTTTTATTAACAAGTAAAACGAAATTTTGTTATTAGGATTGATAATTTTTTCTCTGTATTTTATTTTTTTACAGTTTCTTTATTGACTTCATAAAAGGAAAGATTAAAAAATGTAATTGTAGCATTATTATTTTGATTTCATGATTATTTACCATTTTATGGTTATTTTAATCGAAACGTATTAGTAATTTTCGCTTTCTTTGTTTTTATGAGGTAGGTATAATTTGAAATATATGGTTGTTTTTTGTTTGTGTCCCAGATTAAGTAGTCTCCAGTAATATTTAATCATGTATTGCCTACGAAGCAGAGCATCTACCTACTAATGGGAAGTAATCATTATTAACTCTTGTTTCTCTTCAGCATCCACTACAGAAGAAACGTCAGTTCATGACGATTCGAAGTAATCGACTGGAAAGACAGCAGCAGACGGAATCTGGTACTCAAGAAAAGAGGGATCGACCACTGGAAGTCGATGACGATGTTAGCTTGGAACCAATAACAGAAGATGATGGCCTGGACAATAGAGGTCGACGGCCTACAGATGTGGTCTACATATCATCTCAGTATCTCGCTGACAGCAGTCTTTCCACGGAACTGAGTCATTTTGACCGTCTAGCTGGTTGTCAGGTCAGTTACTAAAGTAATTAATTATCTATTGTGTTATTGTTAATGGTAAAATAGTAAAGTTATTGTAATATTTTTAAACATATTTTTTTTTAATATAGAAATATTTTTTGCCATAGAAATTTTTACTATTTTTCTCTTATATATAAATTTAAAAATGGTTGTTTCTATTTAAGGACATACACAATTTCAAAGTTCTTTAACAATTTTTTTACATTTTACAAATAAATGTTTTTATAGTTTTACTTAGTTGATAGTATAGTAATAATATACCGTTTATAGTATATTATTCTATAGTACTATTCTGAAAATAGTATCATATTATTATTATCATAATTATATCATATTTATTAATAATTCCAATTTTATTATTTAACAACTTTTTATACAAAATTCACAGTATAAGCAAAACTCGTTACATATGTATTTATTTATTTATATTAAAGTGGTTTTATAATAAAATGCTGTTTGTACCAAATAAATTAAATTATTATGTAATGATGCAAGCATATTTATTTTAAAATCATTATCAATTAATAAGAATACACTACAAGTTTACGTTTATAATATTTATATATTGGAAGGTGATTTTAGTTTAAAATACATAATAAATTATAACCAAAACATATTAACTACAATTATAAAAATAAAATAACTTAATGACAGAAAATGTTTGTTTTATTATATTTATGTCCAGTTTGAGAGAGTGATAACTTTATTTAATAGCTATATCAATATGGATTCATATATTCCGGTGTCGTACTGGTCATACTTACATACTTTAATTTAATTTCATACTTTTGTCATATTTCTTTATTTTTTCTTACTTTTCAGTATTGTATTGATATATAATTGTTTGTATTATCATTACTTGCACTTGATTTATATATAATTAGTCTTGGATATTACATTAGTTTGTACAATAAGGGAGGGTTAAAAGTGTTTTGTTTACCTGTTTCAAATAAGGTATGCAAATTTCTTACCAATGCACAGCAAAAATATTCAAAAATTGTATGTTATACAAATGTATGTGTATTGCAAAATTTAAATCATTTAGTTGAAATTATAAATAAATCCCCAAATTAGAAGATTTTATAGAAAAAAAACATAGTATGCTTTAAAGAACACTTTCACTGACTAATACTACATTTCAATTTACTATAACTACTCGCTGGCATTTTTACCTTCCTATATAATAATAAAATGTATAACACATCTCAGTGGGTATTTAGCTGCAACTGGTAGATATCAAATTTTAACTTTTTTTGGACCCTGTAAATTTCTGTGTCCCATATATTCACTATTCCTTAAGGACTATATTATGTTATCTATAAAAGGCCATGTAAATCAACGTAAAAGAGGCCCCATATTATATTCGCTCAACCAATATGAAGGTGACTACCTCAATGCTCTCAAATCAATAAAACATGCATTTAAATCGAAGACGACCACCTCTCTTCAACTTTTCAAGAAAAATAATGTTACTCTTAACAACATTGATCGCCGATTGGTTCTAAACATAGCAACTTAATTAAAAAATATAACAAAATACACTTCAAAAGCTTTAAAAAAATTTGCGTTTTTTCGACGATACAAGAGTATTATTGAAATCGAACTAAGCAAGTAAACTTAAAGAAAGAGAAGAGAAGCTTCAAGAATTGTTCTCAAAGCGTCAAAGATTGAACTGGATTTTGTTTGTTACTGTATATTATACTACCATATTATCGCATGCTCACAACTTAATTTTCGATGCATTAATAACTATTATTATATTACTACTATAAGTCTACTATAAGTCTACTATATAAGTTCTCGCGCACCTTATAAAATAAGCTTTACATTGCTCCACCTTATACTATTGAATAGACACATCATTAGCGCGAAAATAAAAGGTTAAATTAAGTTAAGAATTATATTTTATTTTATCTCCGAATTTATGTTATACGAGTATATTGCAATGTCTCACTTTAAGAGCACTACTGTTGGTGACATATATACAGTAAATGATATATATATATATATATACATGGTGTATCCTTTAGTTTTGTACATTCATAATACTCATATTCATTCAGAGATATTCAAAATATTCAAAAATTATAATTCAGTTGCAACTGTATTAGTATGTCTATAACTATTTAGTTGCAATATGTGTTTCCTGGTTCTCCGGTGTTTTCAGTAAAATGTTATTTTACGTAGTTATGATTATTAATTTATCCCCTTCACACCTCAGGCCATCCAAGTAATTTCCGCAGATTTTTTGTTTGTCATTCTAATCCCTGTATTGAGAGTTATAATATTAATACACACACATATTATATATTAAGTGTTAATATATTAAATACATATAATATTCATTGTTGTATGATTTTTAAATAGCAAATGTTTACCAATTGGCTAAATAGTTCAATTTCAAATGGATATTTGACCAGTAAAAACACTGCAATAAAACATTTACTTTGTGTGTTTATAATTAAATGATATCTAAACACCTAACTATATGAATATAGTTAATTCATTTTTACTTATAGTATTTTTACTATTTCTTATAGAAACATACATCTTTCGTTTTGATGCTCCATTTAAAAAGCTCTTTGATGCTCTCCTTTAAAAAGCGACAAAAAACGTTTATTCTTAAAGTTTCATGATTCCTGATAAAAAAGCGTTCCAAATGATTTCACTTTTGGAAAACGCTTTATAGTTTTAACTTAATTATTCCTCATATTATAAAGCGGACGTTTTAATCATTCATATTTATAATTTTTGGCGTTTGTAATAATTATATATTTTAATGTAGATTTTGTTGGCGTCCAATCAAGAGAAAACACGGGACGACCGCCTCGAGTGGACAGTGAGTGGCTCTCAAATCGAAGATGACTCATCCGCCAACCCAAGTTTATCGATCCAATTGGAAATGGATTGCGTCAATCGCCACGAGTGTATGCCGGCTATGGTTGCCCTGTTGAAGCACTTCTGTCGACTAGGAATTATAACAAAGTTCCCTGAGGTATAATCATAGAGAACAAAGGAAATTCCCTTCTCTCTGGGTATAATCATAGGTTACCAGGGTTGTGAATAGTCTGTTTTACTTTGTTGAATATTTATTTAATAAAAATATATAAACCGTTTGTAGTATATGCTATAGTACTATTCTGAAAATAGTATCATAGTATACTATATTATATCATATTTATTAATATTTACAATTTTATTATTCCATAATTGAGCGATTGTAAAATCAACAACTAGTATTATCGTCAAATGAGCTAGTTATCGCCGCATGAGTCTAACTTGTTAGTAACCATTCTTGTTATCACCTCCTGCGTTCTCTTAGATAATGGTCAGTATAGATTCAGTGAACATTACTTGTTTTTATTTCATTTAATTACATAACGTGTATTGAAGAATCGTATAATTAGCTTATTTATGAGATTATTAGTAATCATGTTCATGATCAGTATAGATAAATCGTATAAATAAATGATCTCACAAGCAAGCAACTGAATCAGTATTAAAATGATTTAGCATGGCTGATTCCCACTTTAATTTTCTGTCGACACAAGAAATATCAGTCGAGAATAGTATCAGCGCATCCAAAAATACTACAAGGGCAACCACCTTCGCCACCGGAATTGGTTGTCTGCACCCCTTCATACTGACATGTTCAGCGATAGCTTTTGGGACATGACTGTACGCTTTTTGGATTCATAATTTCTTAATTCTTCTTAATTTGAACATAGTTATTAAATTGTATCTAATATATTATTATTTCATAGCAGTATTTTTCTTATTTCTTCCATGCACTTATATCCATTGTAAAAATTATTCATTAATTTGAAGCTATAGTTATCAAATTATATCTAATATACTATTATTTCAAAGCAGTATTTTTTGTCCTACTTATACTAGTTATACTAGGTATACTATAATTAGAGACCAAAATGATCGAAAGATATTAATTAATTCGAACATAACACTGATCAACAGTAAAAATATTCTGGAAAGACAATATTTGTTTCATACTAATTCGATAGTGCTAATTTCAAATCTGATGTCCGTTTTTGCCCATCACATACCAGTTTTTTTCAAATAATAGTTTTACTTTTTAATGATATGGAGTAACCACAAAAATTACCATTTTGGTGCCTGTTTAGCGCTTTGTTTATTTTACTCATAGATAACTATGCCTAAATATTATACACCATTTAAAAGGTATTTCAATCGGCTTTCGAGTGGATATACTTATAACTCAATAATGTATTTGTTCTACAATAGAAGATAGGTCTATGTTCCAATATCCCCTGCTGATTTAGAAGACATGGAATCGGAGTCGGTCACAGAGAACACTAGCAGCGATGAAAGTGACCTTGAACCAGCAGAGTACATTGGCAGACCACACCTGATCAAGCAGACCGAACTCAACG
>JAYRBW010060793.1:0-10614 GCA_036023295.1 Invenusta paracnida | reverse complement strand
GGATGTAGATGGAAGACTGAAAAGATCATTAATAAAATTTTCAAATTCTTCACAATCACTGTCGGTGTATTGCATGGAGGAGAGACGAGTATACGACCGTACACGAGTGCGAAGCAAAGTAGAATGACTAAAACAGTCGCTCGCATTCCTTTTATACTCTGCCTGTTCTGGCCGTACTCGATCGTGATTAGTCAAGACTACACCCTCCCCCCCTCCCTCTCACGCACCAGTCGTTCCAAAGTGCACCGGACTCGAAGTGCATCTGAGCATGAATGAGCATGACTCAGCCCCCCGCCCCCGCACGTCACGTGACTGGCCCCGAGGTACTCCTTCCCTACTACTAATATGACAGCATAGCGAAAAAATAGTATGGGTTATGTATTCAATATTTTTAAATCATGTTTTGAAACGAAATCATCCCGAATCAAACCCTTTAAGTATGGAGGTGTATGTCAACGTATATTTACTTATTTTAAAAGATAATAATAAACTTGTTCCTTATTTGGTTAATGTTGCTATGTAATCTAATTATCAATAATATCCCTAACAGTATTAGAGTTACAAAAGAATACATCTAACAAGGAACATGAATAACTTCAAAAACATTAAATATATTTAATTTAGGCTTTTATTATGTTTAGTGAAATTTTATTACGGATACGTTTTGCTTTCATTAATTATATTCGAAGAATAATGTTATGCTTTAACATTAAGAAACTTATTAAAGTAAATTGATATACATTCTTTTTCTAACATGTTAAATACATAATTTTTAGTTAATAGTTTAGTATATGTATCTAGAAAAAAAATGTTAAATAAGAAAATGTGAAGATTTATCAATATTCTGTCAATGTACTGTCTAGTAATATCAGTATGCGTTACAATGTGAATATGGTGTTTACTAATCTAGCTTGTTAACATATATATCAATTGGTTTACAATATAAACATACAAAATAATTAAATTGTATGTAAACTTAATAAAATAATGCCTATATAGACAACAACCGTATAAATAAGTTTTGATAAAACTGCATAATTGAACAAAGAAACTTTTCAAATACAATCTCCAAGTAATACATATATATAATAATAAGTTAAGGGAGTTCATTAAAATCCCAAAGGTATATTTTATCTTGTCATGTTGATATATCCAAGCATTAAAATTAAAATATGAATAGGAAAAAATTAAGCATTAGTATCTAAAGAAAAAGATTTAATATATATATGTATACTAATTCAGCTATTTTTTATAAAGTGCTTATTTTGTCATCATAAAAGTTTTTAGCAGTATATTTAACTTAAACACATATTATTTTATAATTGGTATATTATGTTCATATTATAAAAGTTAAAACCTCTGTGTTATAATGTATACAAATGAAAATCAAAACTGGAGTAGATTTATAGCTTAATTACGTTTGTTGGCATTTGCTTTCTTTCATTTCAGTTCCAGGAAACGTTCCAGGGGGGGAGATGACAAGTAAGTCACATTTTGCTTTATAAATGACGTTTTTCAGCATTCTGCTATCAGAATCCGAATAATTTGTAATACCATACGGAATAGTTTGTATTGATCAATGTACTTATGATCAATAAGAAAATAAACTACAAAAATCCGTCAAGACATAAAATCAAACATGTAATAATGTTTATTACAAATTATTTTTGAGTGAGAATATATAAATTATAGAATCTTACTATTATCTAGTCATTCCGTCGGGTTTTTTATATCTTAACAACGACGAACAAAAAATAACAAAAGGAATTGTCCTCGAAGGCCCTATTTTTTATATTTATACATAAACAGAGGACATAAACAGTGAAGGAACTAAAACATGTAAAAGCAGATTTAAGTTTCAATTGAGCGCAAACGTACAAATGCATTATATATTGCAAGATCAATAAAATTGAAAAATTGTGTAAGTGACCAACGTCTTCATTTTTTTCGAAGAATATCCTTGGACATCCATGGCATCAAGCGTGTCTACACCTGCTTTGACGCCATTGTAGTAAATGATCATTTTAGACTTGTGATTAGCTTCTGCTTCGCACTGGTCATCATTATGAAAACTAGAGAGAAGATTAGTGGCTTTATTACGCATTGGTATGTAAGATACAGGTGTCAGGTTTGGTTAAAACCCGAACAAATTGACTCCATGGGTCTGTCCGCTTTCGCCCACATATCCCGGGAAATGTCTGCCTTATTCTTCCTCAAAGTTCCATTGTAGGTCAAATTTCGTCCAAGTAAAGTACGCAGAAGGGTAACACCTGTAAAACAAATATTTCCAGTTATATACCTATTTCTGCCTGTAATCAATAGATGTTCAATCAGCTCTAGAACAATACGCGATGCTTGTCTGATTTCAGGTACCGCCCCTTGTTGGACGATATATGTACATATATCTGAAAATGGCAGCAGTAATTCGTCAAATAATCAGATAGTATCCAAATTTGTATTCCGTATTTCCTGGTTTGCTGGAAATGTATACTTTAAATGGAAACTGTCCTCGGAATTTGATTGGCTGTTCATCTAGATTAATCCCGTCTCCTGGTTTGTATAAACTTCTGCATTTAGTTGCCAGGAGACTGCAGATTTTCCGAATAGGTGCCAGTTTGTCATTTACTCATCGTTGTATTCTAGTTTCTTGATTATCAAATTAAATATATCGCAGTATGGTTCAAAACGTTCTCGAGACATCAATTGAGGAAATATCGGACGGCCATCAAGTGTGCTCCATAATTGTCTGATTAGCTCATTTTTCGCTTGGTAAACAGCAGCAAGAATCAGTAAGCCATAACATGCATATATATTTATTTACGATTAGCATTGTTCCAGGCTTCGCTTTCTCCACAGCCAGCTTGAATAGCTTGGTGCACTGGACCTTGTTGTTCACATAGTACATATGTTCTATCGTCTTTGCCTGGTCTTGAATTTCAGAGATTAGATTAGTGGACCATACAGTTCCATTTCGTAATGAAAGCCAACTTGGCGGGGGAGGTGCCCCGGCTGGCTGCTGATCTTTATAATTGTCATCAGAGAAAGTCGTTTCTCAGAACTAGGACATTCTATTCAGAAGATAAAATTTTGTCTGAAATAGGGAATTTGAAATTAATTTTGCTCATATTACATATGTAAGCCGTATGTATGTTGCATTTGTTTTTAATAATATTCATATCATTCGTAATATTTTTTATATTTAACTTTATACAGTTTGCTTAAATTTTTTTTTTCATATATGTTATATATATATGTATATATATTATATCAATAATATATTCATATATCATTATATTTTTTATTTTATATTTCAGTTAAAGAAGTAAGAAAGTATTTAACATTAAAGATGTCCGCAGATAATTCACACAATTATTTTGATACATTCTCCGAGGATCTTAGTAAATTAATCATTTGGTTTTATTTTATTAATGCTTATTTTCATGTTAATTCGAAACAATGAAACATATACAAATAATCATAAATTAGTATTACATTGTCTTGTGGCACGCACGGTAGCAATCTAATTAGATGATGGAGCAATAAAAAATAAAATATTTTGCTGCTAATCATTTGGGGTATACTGTAAATTGTCATAAAGCACACTAAACTTTATATTGATATAAAGCGCAAAAATTCTTAGCACGAAGCCTTACAGTACAATTTAGTCTGCCAGGGTCCATTTCATAAAGCTCACAAGTTTTGTAATTGGTTCTACAATATAATCTGCTTGATAGATTTTAGATATATTTGAAAACGTTAGCAGCCATTTATTATACATGTTATCTCGGATTTGTATCTAACTAGATGATTTCTTGTTATAAGATTGTTTAATACTGTTTGCATTGAGCACTATCCGATGAACGAATCCATATTTACATTATAATATAATTAATTCGGTATTTGTGTTGCTGTGATCGATATTATAAATGAGTTTTAATTTACGGGACGTGGTGGCCCAGAGGTATAATGTCAGTCCGATCAAATGGCAGTCTGTGTTAGTGAATTTTAAGTCAATTCTCCCGAACCTGGCTGGTAGATGTGCCAGTTGAATGTATTGCGACCCGAAAGGGTTCGTTGGATTTGTAGTTTTACTTTGAGTGTATTTACTTTGGGGCACAATCGGCTAATGCGTTGGGCTGTTAACTTACCAAGTTCATCTGAGGCCTCACCTTTTGATAAAACTTGTATAAAGAATATAGAGAGAGGAATATTTTAATTTTAAATTCTTGTGGAAATTATATTGATACTTTCAAAAAATATATGATTCTACTTGTATTTTTACTTATTATAAAGATATGTATTTTAAAAGATTATATATTATGCAATTGATAAATATAGTCTATTAGTTACAGTACTACTACTGTATTTCATAAACTTATTTTATAATAAGCTATGACATCTTGGTGGGTTTACTACTTGTCAAATTCAAAAACACCAACTAGTTTACTAGCACAATTTATGGATCAAAATATGTTAAAACGAAACTTCAGAAATTAAACTACAGGAAATTCCCAATTGTGATACGTCTTGTTAATTCATTTAAAGTCTATAGCATATACTAATTCGTACAATTTCTAATATTAATGTTTGAAAATGATAATTGATGTCAAATATAATTACTTCATAATTTGCTATTTTAAATTAAAATTATTTGTTTTGCTTAAAATAAAATATATATAAATATAATATTCAGCATACGTATTTAACTTATTCTTTTAAGAATTCCGTATATTTGAATTGTCCAAATTGTTTCAATCATCAATGTTTGACTCTACATCTGGCAATATGGCAAAAGCATTTGACAGCCTTGACGAAACGTTCAGTAGCACCAAATCAATTGAATCAACCATTACTTTCACAAAAAATATTTTTGTTACAATGATACATTACCGCTCTAAATCTCCTATTGGATCACATGAAGTTCTTGTAAGTACAATGACCAATTTTTGGTTTAATTTCTAAAATAAAAATGGCTTGAGTTTTAATGTGACAAAAATAGATTAAACATAATAACAGTCAATGTATCTAAAATTAATTATTCATTAATATATTTAGTACCTATGCATGATTGCTTCTAAATAATTAAAGAAAAACTGCGGCCAAACAAAATTGACAAGGATTAATTTGCTCAAAATATGCAAAATATGTATGAAAAAGAGGGTTTAAAAGGTTATCAATTTAGTTAAATACTAATTCCTACTGACTTAATTATGAGTAATATTACTGCCATGCATATACTGCCAAATACGGTATTAGACACATGTATTTGAAGCAAAGCATGTACCTTTTAAGTTAAGACTTTTGAACATTTGAATTGACTTATTTTTCACTGAATTAAACGATTAGTCTACAAAATATTAATAAACGTATTTTCATGACGCCCCTTTGTATGCCATCGACTACTATTTTGCCACCGTAAAGCGTTTATAAAATTATTCTTAAAAATATATCTATAGCAAACCTTTTAAAACAAGTTTAGGTAGAACAAAGAAGAAAGCACACTTTTATAATAACAAGATTGTATAAATAGGAAAATATGTTTGGTATTAAGTACTGTTATTCAATCTTAGGACAAGCGTTAGTGCAACGGCATTTACATACTATACATTAATGACATCCTAACCCTAACCCTAACAAAATATAAACACACTAAATAAATACAATTTATAGAGAGAAAAATGTGTTAATCAACGAATTAACTGCAAGATTACGTAATATACTTCTCAATCATGATGTAGTATTATATTGAAAACATAATGAAATAATGATACAAACGGTGTCATATATGAAAAAAATTATAATAAAATTATTGAATACAAATTATCGATTGAAATGTAAATAAGGTATGCAAAAGTAGTATATAACGCACAATGAAAAGAACAGTATTCCACGTACGATTACTTGATTCTACTTTTAAGTAGTAGAAGAATAAAGTATACAAAAATGTAAATGAATGAGTAAAACTAAAACATGAGTCAAAAACGAATGAGGGTCTCATAACTTTATCTCGTTTTTGTACGCAATCTCGACAACTTTTTAACCTTAGTTATAATTGTTGATAAGAATATTTTAGTAAATACTCGGGGATCGTTAATATTCTTAAATTTGAATAGTTATCTTTAAAATGTTTGTTCAATAAAAGCTACATATTTACTATCCATAAATCTACAATTTATAAATACTTTCATTTCTATTTAGTGATTTTAAGTCAGCTGTGGTATATTGAGGCCAAGTGGTGGTACAAATTTACTGCTGCAGCATAGTAGACATGGGAGTGTATTTCTCAGACATGTAAAGATCATTGGAGTCTAATAGCATGTACAACGCTGACATCGTCTGCCATAAAAACTCATAAGAAACGAATAGGTTTTCCAACAGGACAAATCAATGTTTTCTAAGCGAGGTTGTTTTCCACAGGGCTAGGATCATATTGTAATCCACATTACGAGTTGAATATGGCTCAACAGAAATCCTCCATACTGTTAATGGTAACTTGATTGAGTGAAAACCATGTTGTAATTTTAAGTAATTGCGACATGAGAAGACTAAATGCCTTTTTATCATTACATATATTTCCTCTAGACTTTCTGAATATTAAAACATTTTAGTAGCAACATTTTGTATTCACAATAGAACAAGTTTACATGTAACGATTTAATTGAAAATCAATCACAATCACAATACGAAATTTAAGTTTTACGAAGGGATGTCGTTAAAGGTGGCTAAGCCTGTATTAAATGAGTCGATTTATATAAGTTTTTCTAAAGTTGTCATATATATAGTGTATGATTTTTCTTCAAATAATTGTCATTAATCTTTTACAGAGCGAAAAACAACCAAATATTAATAATCACCGTGATAAGATGTGCGCATTTGAGCAACACTTTTACGAAAATCAAATGTTCGTTTGTGAAAACTACCTCAAAATGCAGAAGATCTCCTGGATTACAATAAACCCAAATGAGTACATAGAATTGTATACCGTGCGAATTTTTGGTTCTATAATTAATAGTGAGTTTGTTTTGTAGAAAAATATTTTTCATAAAACCCTGATACAATGTGTGTTACTACTCTAAATAAAAATTGTCTTACATATACAACTGAAGTATTTAATATATATTATAAATGAGCCGAATGTTTATTAACTTAGACGCTACATACCTAACCTACTATGTTGTTATTAGTAAGTATATAACACATTTTGTAATTGAGTATCTACCAACTTTAAATTTTAAAAATACATGTAGAACACTAACATATATATCTGAAAAAAAAGTTTTAATAAGCCATACATAATTGTATCAAGCGTATTATTAAATGCGGGAGATAAAATATGAATATTATCATAAATCATCTAATAAAGTGTTTTGTACTTACTATTAACAGATTTATTTCAACAAATCGATTGTATTCATTTTCAGATAAATATACATTAGTGCCAAAGGATACTATACATTGTTTAGAGGTAAATACAAAACACTTTATTTGTTATTTTTTACATAATTATAAAAGTATATAACAGATTATGTATGTGATAAAATTTATCTCTAATTACAAATCGTCGTATAGGTTTTCCCAATCAAATATAGACGAGCTACAGAACAAATGCGTCAACTTCAGAACAAACAAAGACAACTGAGACTTTAATTTTAAAATTGCGTATTTCGTCCGACCAAATCTTGACAAGCCATGTGAAATGCGTCTAAATGCAAAACTAAATATGAACACAATAATTATACATATAGAGTTTTTAGAAATAAATATATAACTGAAATTTGATATCTATGTATTGTCGCATTTTAAATTAATGCCTTCTGTATATATGTACATATAAACAGATATAAAATTTTAAACAATTATCCCCATTGCAAACTATATAACAATATGCATAACAAATAATAAAGCAAAATTTAACCAAGTTGAATGCATTAGAACGTAATATGTTCATAGTTTAAGGTTAGTATAAGTATTAATATACCAATAACTTATATATATAATGTTTTATTACATATAAGTTTTGTTGAATTCTATATAGTAGATATATAAAATAGATCATTTGCGAACACGTAATTTGTTTTGCCTGTATATATGTTTATTAAATATTGCTAAAGCTACCTTCATATTTCTGAGGTGCATACTATGTACAGTACGTTACATAATATTTAAATAATTTGTTAATTCTACAATAAATAAAAACTTGTTCAACTGTCTCGAATTAAACTGCTTTTAATATGAGAGTATGCTGTATGTTGGTAACTATAGCAAATACTGTGAGCATAATTCTACGAATTGTCTACCGCAATTTAAATTTTTGAAATTCATTTAAGTAAATTTGAAATAATAAGCATCATTCAATGGTGAAAATTAGCATCAATCTTATAACTAGGAGTATAAGCATAAATACATTAAATTATAAAGTATAACTATTTGTTTATAAATATAATATAATTTATTATTCATTGGAGACTTGTTGCTGTGTAGATATCATCAACCGATGAAATAATGTATGTTTGCGATGGTGTAATATTGTCTTAAACGAAGTTGTTTTAAAACTGTTTACCCATTTTTTGTTTCAACATATACGGTCAAATGTTTGTTTTAAAATCTATGTTATGTACATATAGGTACTTAAGTGTACGAACATTTTTGGATATGAATAGTTAAATCATATAATGTGAATAATGGTTCAACTAAGGTGTGAAAATATATGCGATAATATAATTATTTCTGCGTTGTACCATATAACATTTGTAATAAGTCATACAAGCACTTTATTCTTGTTGCATTTTCATAGTATTGTTATTATTATTATTGCAGCATTAAAAAAGATTTCAATTTTGTAATATAGCAAACGCTTCAGAAATATGAAAATAGCTTTTGTAATATAGCAAACGCTTCAGAAATATGAAAATAGCTTTTGCAATATTTAATATATATTTTATTTTATTTTAATATTTATATAATATTATATTACTAATAATATATGTGTCGAAGTTATCTGTGTATTAATGCTCGTACTAGCCTTAAAATATGAAAATATAACGCTCTAATGCATTAAACTTGGTTAATTTTTACTTTGTGGTTTTTTACGCATATGTTATATAGTTTGCAATATGGATAATTATTTACAATTGTATATGTATATTTATATGCAAATAATATTTGCAATTATTAACAATATATGCTGCGTGAGTAACACCGCCAATTTCTACATCATTTAACGCCAGTGTGCTTCTTTTTTATATTATTCTAGTAATAATGTTCACACTCAATTTTGCTTAGAGACATCTGATGTGGCCTGGACGCATTTAATATGACATTGTCAACATTTCTTCTATCGCCTGTCTATATTTGATCTGGAAAACATATTTATATATTATAATTTAAATTACATAATATATAATTTTTATAAACCAACATGCCATTAGTCAAATAACGTTGAAAGAGTTCCATGTCATTGATTTTACTATTACATATATATATATATATATATAAATAATTATACAATTAATTTAAAATCATCAATATTATGCTCCAAATATGCACACCTAATTGATTTATATAAATATGTTTTCATTCCAGTTCCGTATTACGTAAAAAAGAATAAGTTCATAGCTTTGAATGATTCAATAACTCTCCATGAGACAAACAATTTTTACCTTGTGGATAATGAAATTGGAACTTGCTTCATTTTTCCCACTTATTCGTGGACTATTGATTTATTAGCAAATGCAACAATAAATTATGCAATAATTTACACGTCAACTCGTAGTAAATTACCCAAAGGAACAAAACTTATGGTAGGTAGCCTTCTAATGACTACTATAGTGTACTGTACTTCCTTCTCTAAATGTTGCTTTCTAATTGTATTATATTTTGACACCATTTTAACAAATAACACTTTTATAAATATCAATCTGCGTAACAGTATAATAATAATGACTTTTATTTATTATCACAACATGTCAGTGACGAAAATAATCTGAATGATACAACAACGTTTACAGATATATATAGATGGTCCGTGGAAGGATTTAAAAGAAACGAACAATAGAGTTGTTAAATCCAGTTGTTCTACAAAATGTAGTTCTGGAACTTGGTTGCCTTGTGATGTAACCTGTATTCCTAAGTTCGAATAGGATGTTGTGTAGTAGTTGATCTTGATTTGTCATCTTCTTTGTCATAGTTTTTGCAGATATTGTTAGTGAATTCTCTGAGAGAGACTGGAGGTTTACTTCCTATTATGTTAGCCGCTCTCTTTTCCACCACACGATTTTAGAATCTTAAGATAGAAAAGCCTTTTTGAGGCTTTTCCGACAATTGATGTAACATGGAGGTCCCTGCGATTAAATAGGTTTGCGATTTTGATCTCTGGAGTGAGTATGCTGTTTTTTATATTTATGATTTTTGCTGGTTTCTTCTTTGGTTTTTGCCACGTTTATGTTCAAACAGTTTTCCGTAGACCACTGTTGGAGATGAATTAATTCTTCTTGCATTGCGTCATCTTCAGTGCTGCGAAAGAAATGCGTGTAAGTTAGATCATCAGCATATTTAGTAATTTTTGTGTTATTGTTAAGTGAGTTAAGGCTATCTGTGACGCAGGTGAAGCAGAAT
>JAYRBW010060792.1:0-10614 GCA_036023295.1 Invenusta paracnida | reverse complement strand
CTGATCCACTAGAATCTAGGTTTGGCTGGTATCGTCAATTATCTGGGGCTAACTACTTTATTTCTGTCAAGCAATTACTCGAAAGTGAACGAAAAATAAAAGCATTATCATTGATGAAATTCTCGAATATTTCGTTTGAAGTAATCGAGGAAAATTTTGACGAGTCAACTTCAACTGAAATGGACCTTTTGCAAAATACTGCAGTTGAAATAGCAAATGGAATTTGCGTCGATACCGAGTCCGAAGTGACAGACGTCTCAGATCTTAATATAGTCTACTACATTTCCGGATACATTTCAAGATCTGTGGCCAAATTAAATAAATGCGGAAAGTGTACACTGATTCTAATAAATGAAGAAGACAACAATTGTGTTTCTCTGGAACAATTTGAAGAGGCAATGATTTCCGAAGAAGCCAAGGTTTTTTTTCATGAAGTCAGCAGAGGTGGCTTGTCTCAACCGACAGATTTTGTATATATCATATGTACAACTGCATACAGCATTTTTCAAAAAATAAAAAATGACAAAATTGCAAGAGAAAAGTTTTTGAGATTTTGTGGAAGTCATCGTGGATTATTTGAAACTATATTTTCTCTGTACGTAGAATTCAATACAACTTTTTCAGAATTAGCCATTGTGAACTATTTTTGCGAAAACATGCATCCCTTACTAAAGACAATAATTAAAAAAATGTTCAATACAATGATGACAAACTTCGTTAAAGAAATAACTCCACGGCCAGTTAAAAGCAAATCTAAACTTTCTTCGGAATCTGTTCTCAAAATAAAATATATACAAAGTGCGTGTTGATCAAACAATGTTGTTCGTAATATATATGCTTCTTAAATATATTATAGTAGAATTGGCTCATCGTGAAGCCGTAGTTTACATATGACATCATTTGTGCATATACATGACCTTTACTTCTTATAAATTCATATATCAGTATAATATATGTTTAGACTAACTGATTAATTATAATATATTGTATTTCACATGGACAGTATTGTGTTTCCAAGAGAGAATCGTAATATATATATATATATATTAGTTTTTCTATCAATATACATAGTATTAATTAATATAATACATTTATATGTTGTTGTATATGTATAATAAAATATTGTAAATTAAATGTGTCGTATTGTGAATAGTATAACATATTTAAATATATCAGTATATAATATATTTAGACTAACTGATTATAATTATACATTGTATTAATATTGTATTACACGGACACAACATATAGCTACTTATTCTATACACATGGACAATATTGTGTTTCCAAGAGAAAATCATAATTGTAATATACTATAATATGTATATAACAATTATTAGTTTTTTCTTACGTATAGATAAAGTATTAATTAATATGTTTAATCAATGTATATGCTGTTGTATGAAAAACTAATACTTGCTATATACAATATAATACACTTTAAAATGAATACCAGTATACGTCTTTTTTCGTCTCTTTATATCTTGCACACTGACTGTATAGCGCAGGCGGCCGCCTTTGGTAAGAGAAGAAAAACAGCTTTCCTTCCAGGTATATTTAGATTTCCTTGGACTATTTCAAGCATCCATATTCCGGGGGGGGGGGGAAGGCGATGCACATCCGGCCCCTACAGTAATTTTCAAACTTTTGGCGCGGAATAGGGTTTTGAAACTTAGCATATAGATTAAAGTGGATATTTTCTAAAACTTTACATTTAAAAAATTATAACATATATGTATTTATATGAACAAATTAAATTAAAAAAGTATTAAAAAATAAACGAATTTCATTTTAAGAATATTATTTTAGTTCAAAAATGCTGTTTAAAAAAAAAGTGCAATATATCACAAATGTTTCAGTATGTTATATAAACAATAATTTACATTTATTAAGTTTCCGAAAAATAAAACAATCTCATTGATTTTGAAAATTTGTAGAATATTTAATAGTTTTACAAAAATGGGATTTTTTACCAAAGTCACGTGACCATCCAAAAGGGTGTATTGTAATGAATAAAGCGCTCAAAGTAGTAAACATCATTTTAGGTAAAGGTCACGAAAGCTTGCTATACTCAAACTGTTCAATAGAAAATTTCAGCGAAAATAGATTAACTATTATTTGAAGCGAACATAATTATAACACATCAACAGTAAAGCTATATGGAGCTAGCGACAGTAGACACAGTGACTTGCGATATCATTTGTATGAACATTATGCCGCTTGTATAATATCATTAAATATTAAAATGCAGGGCTTTAGGGGAAGCAAGAGGAGTGTTTTCTGTGATCAGTGAACATATTATTTGTCACAAAAAATGTTGTCGCCAATAGATGACAACCGTTTATTCGACAACAAAAAATAAATATCTTCCATATGTAAATATTAATATCATTCTATGATTATTGCGGTAACTTAAAATAAATTTTATATTTCAATATTATAATAATAATTGTTAATAATTTAAAATGTTTCTAATATTTTTAAAATTATCTTCATCAATCTTAAGGCTTCTAATTCACAAACACGTATTTGAATTAATATATTGTATTTCTAATTCCATGCTAAATTTAAGTGTTTTTTTTAATAATTAAATAACTCTAATCGAACACTTTCTCACACTCATTCATATTATTCGTGCTTCATCTACTCCGCTGACCTAAATTACGAAGCGGTTTTCCTCAAAATATCAATCAATCATTCTCCAAGTTCGAACATCCATGAAGCTGATGCCGGTAATATATTCATCATTCTTTAAACGTTGTCTGCCCTAATATCGTGTTGGCTTTCATCTTCTCATGTGGGTCTTTGTGGAATGTATTTCTCAAAACCTATTCGAGTGATCAAGGGAACTAAATATCGCATCTTCCTTTTTGTATTTTGGTTTCAAGCTATAACTTGTGTTCGATCTTATTTAGTACCCATCTCTTAGTTCATCTCTCCATACAAGACAGTTATTTATCTGACAATTTTTGTAATTTAGGTTATTCATATTATGAACTATGCTACATAGATGAATGATTTTGTAGATGTTAGCTTCTTTCAAGTTGATTTCGAGGTCGATACAAACTATGATTTGATCTGTTTTTGTCCCACTCGCCTGCAGTCTTGTTAGCCACTTCGTTTTTAGTGTCACAACGAGAAGATAAGTAATGAGAAATGAATGTTCCTATCGCTAAATCTGCAATATTCGGACTTTTAAAATTTGGTTAGCATTTTTTTCAGTGTTAATCACACACATCAAGACTTGTATCACACTCATATTCAATGAAATATCAGGGCCAATATAAAGTAATTTTGGATAGCACAATAAAAGCGCATTAATATTTATAAAATGCATTATTCCCTGAAACACTTCATTGTACACTTTTGATATTAGTCAGGCATTGATAAAGTAGTTGGAAATAAGTTTGATTGTACTTGATATTCCATTGTTTTAATGTGCATATTAAAGAATAACATAATTGAACATAATTATCCGTGAAATACAATTGGGTATTTAATCAATAAGTAGTAATACAACATTTTACTCTGATCTTATACCAATATATTTTCTAAGAGACATGTACTTTACAACTTTCAATCGCTTAGTTAAAAATAGTAATACTTTTCTTATAATAACTTATCTGGTGAGATGCAACAATATGTCCATTCGTTGATTATGTAAATCGAAGTACTGAATCTTTGTATCTCAAGGTTTTATCAAAGAGAATTAAATTTTACAATAAACAACCGAAATATCAATCGGAAAACTATGTGCATCAGTGAATACTTTTTAATTATTATTTTATGATACCCTCAAAAAAATTTAATTTTGTATTTTGAAAATATGTAACTTTTGTATTTATAAATTTGTAAAATACTACTCTAGATGGACTATAATAGTTCAATTGACTCTTGATTTATTATCATTATCTTAATTATTCATTATTATGAAGATAATAATTCGCGCTATAAAACGTTATTTATGTTACGTTCGATTTACATCTTCTACGTATTTGCATTTACGTGAACAAATCATCAAACAATAGCAAAATAGGTCAGATAAGCAAGAACGCCATCAAAACACACAGAACATCTTTAAAAGTACAAAACTAACAAACAACTCGCCAGATACAGCTGTTCCTACTGGTATTATGACGTCATCGTGATTTAACAGTCTAGTTATCATTATTATTTCCGTTGGAATACTCTAATTGACTTGAAACATATTATGTAGCTGTATATAAAATATGTTTATTTACATTTTATTAATATGTTCAGATGTTGCTAATGCAGTTTTACTAAACTGAAACACAAAGTTCATATTAACTTTGTTTTAGTGAACTTGTTATATGCAAACAGCTACTATTCGACCAAAACATTTTGAAATAATGTTCTATATTAATTAAACCTTTACATTTCAATATCCTCGCAGTATTTCATTATGAAATATATTATAATGTGTGTGTTCATATTTAATATTTATAATAATAACCGTTCAACTGGGGTGAGCAACTATCGTGTAGCATCATTTGTTGTATACAATATTGTACATATATACTATTAACGTATATCTATGATCGTACATATTTTATCGTGCATACAAAGTGTTCAAGTGTATCAAGCTGTTTATTAAATATCATCGCCTATCACCACACGCCTTTAGTATATTAAATACATAATAAATGATATTAACAATACGCCATTGCCACATTTTTCTGTTTGTTATACTGGTATCTTAATATCTCATGCATATAAGCATAAAATACCTTAATTTATTTGCTTCCTTCAGGAACAAAAAATTGTCTGCGTTACAATGTCATTGAATAACTATTGTTCGTATTTTAGTCGGTTTAATCAACCGTTTCAAAAATAAATTTTGCATCTTTGTTTTATCAGCTTATCTAAAAATATATACAATTATTTTATAAGTACATCAAAACTAATTCAAACAATCGATTAAAATGAATCCATATTTTCTTCAGAAATGCATCTCAAATAAAAAAATGTAAGTAGTAGAGTATGGTGAGCTCTGCTTCACCCCCCCCCCTCTCGACCAATCAGAATCGATCAAGACTCATCATCGTTTCCCATGATATCTCTATAAAAATCCATGTTGGTATACAAAATGTTAGTTAGAACACAGATTTAAAAACAAAGGCTGCATTTTTATTATCCATAAATAATTCAATTTATCATAAATCTAATTTTAATATTTTTAATTCTTTCGTCATTCCTTTGTTCTATTTCACTTAAAAAAATACTTTGAATCGACATCTGATAAGTATAATTTTCTGATATTGATTTACTGAAGAGCTTTTTTCACCATATTTTTTCATTAATTTTTAAAAGTTATTTTTTGCAAAATTATATCATTTTGTTGACAAATATAAGTATAACATAATATTTGTAAGTTTTTAAAATAGCCAATATTTTATAAAAAAAAATTTCATGGCGATTCTAACTATATAATTCGTTTTTCTGAACAACACATCTTGGTAGCTGTCTATTTTACACTAAACATGAGCTATTTATAACGTTTTAGATAACAAACTTGTGATTGCTACGCAAATTCTGGTCCATTATGAACTGCTGCTAGGTAAAAATATAATTGTTATTATCTCCGGGACATTTTTAATATAATATGTTCACACATTCATAAAATCATTTAAAGTTTAGGGGCTTTTATTGTGTCAGAAGAATAAAATAGAAGAAGAAGAAGTAAATTAATACAATAATAAAATAAATTACGAAAAATGTTTACCTACGTTACTGATGCTTTAAATGTTAATACGGACAAATCTACATTACACCGAATAAAACATTTACAAATTAATATGTCAAAGAATCGAAAAAAGGAAGAAAAAACAGTGATGTAACCATTTTACAGTGTTAAGCTGTCTACACATACAACTTAAATGTTTTATGAATTTATAAATAGTATCCACATATTTCAGTGGATACGATAGAGTTTTTTTTCATGTTGTATAATGCTGTTGAACATTAGGAAAATGTTACTTTATAAACACTTCTATGGAGAAAAGCTACATAATTGGATTTAAAATAATAATATTAGTACACCAAGCAACACAACATACTTAACAAGCATTTCTTACACTTTCATTTGAAACCAAAATATTACTTATACAACAAATACATATAACAAATGTGTTAAAATATCAACAAATCGGAATCTCATAGAAACTACCTGCATAAAACAGAATATATTCGAACACTGATCACAGGTCTAATCTCATAATAAAGTCGTTTCTATCAAAAAACAATTGACAAGCAAGGTGGTTAGAAAAAGTCTGTATTGTTAAAGGATGGGTTATATAATTTGACAATTGTTTATTATGTTATTAATAGCCAATCGCTCTCTCAGAGGGACACAATCGCGATTACACTGCAGAGTTCAACATTTTAAGACATTTTTTAGAAATTAGTGCAAACTAGAATCAATAGTATTCTTCGTCTAATGGCATTCGTCAATACAATATGGTTCAGTAGACATTTAGTCATCTACAAAAAACTCGCCCCGGTAATCCGAGAATATGGTGCAGTTCTGCTGAGGAGCCGCGAACGTGTAGCTGAGACAAGCGTCATCGGTGGAGCATCTCATGGCACAATTGATGACCGAAAAAGCCACCATGGAATTGGATGTTCCATTGAAGATCGAAATGCAATGTAGTTTTAGTTCGGCGGTTTGTAGTTTGACTGAAATGAGATTAAAAAATTGTGATTATAATGTCCTATAATACAATTTATTTAGCAATTCTAAAACGGGATCTTGCCTATAACTTGGAAACGTTATTTTATAATTGATATTACTTTTTATTCTGAACATTTCATCGAAATCGGTTATTATTAAATGTTTAAATTCTAAACCACAACTTCAAACCACGGATAGACCGTTTTTAAAGCTATTGTTTTACGTCACTGTCAATGAAATGAATGCATCGCTTCAAAGCAATCACATAGCGAAAGATCGTCGAAAATATAAGGTTGTCTTTGATGCAAAATGGCAATATGCTCAGCCTCATCCACAGTAACAGATTCCGAGAGCAGGGATGGACTCAGCTGTTGATTTCCCAAAGATACACATACGTGAGTTGTCAGTTAAGAAATTTAACATCATTGTTGGTATTTACTTTAGATCTGATTATTACTTCCAAGGTTTAGAACCTGGAGAACTTGTGAATAGTGAACGCTATATTTAGATCAAATGAAGACTTTTCAAGTAATAGTAACATAAACTTCAATTTGTAATATTTAAGGACAATTTACAGCAACGGTGGCCGCATACATCGAGTCACTCAGTTTCCGATTTTTAAAACTCAATTATTGCAGATATTTCAAATTTTTGATTGGCTTGAACAATGGAGTCATCATTATTTAGATTGTCTCTGTAATATTGTGATGATGCATCAGAGTATATGCATAAATGATGCATTATTCAAATTAGGACAAGTTGAACCATATTTCTAGAAATGCATCATTAAATGATTATTTACATAAATGTGTAAAATATGTGTTTTTCATTTCATATACGAGTATATATCATTGAAATGTTTGCTATCTAACTATTTAATGAATAATACATTATAAAACTAAATAAACGTTTTAAATAAATCAATTATTTGCTATGTATAGCCTAATTGGATATTCACTATCATAAATCATATAACATATAAAGATAATCTGGATGTCTATTATTTGCAACAACTTTATATTCCACTGAATTTAAAGAATACAATATAATAATGATAATAATAGATGTTTATTTGCATAACAAACAGAAATGTGTAGCAGTGGATATCTTACATATACGTACACTGTCAACAATATTTACGTAAATCCCGTAATTTTACTTATCGTTGTATGTTTTTTTAAGAAAAATACGTCATTTGTAAGAATAAACAGATTAATATAAGTAACATTACTTAACTTTAGTAATATAATGTAACTTTAGTAAAAATATAGAAACGCTTAATCAATTCACGTACAATAATACGTAAACGTTTTTCGTTAAATGTTTTGTACAGTTTTGTTAATTGTTAAAATTATTTTATATTACTATCGTGATGTCCAAATTCTGATTGAGGAAATTATCTTGTGTAACAATGAAAACTACTTTTTTCAAATATTATAAGACATGTTTTTATGCTATAAAATATTATGAAAAAGTTATTTATTAATAATAAATTATAAGAATAGCAAATAATTTAATTTGCTAATATTGTATTATTTTAGTAGATACACAATTGTTATTGTTAATAATTTAATTTCCAATATAATTCCGTATTAGTAATAATTTTGTTACTGAAAGTAAATTGAATTTGCGTAAATATTTTATACTCGTTTTCAGTGTACTCCTCCAATGTTTGGATTATATGATTACATTTAGTATTTAACTAT
The DNA here is from genome assembly GCA_036023295.1 of Invenusta paracnida. NCBI lineage: Eukaryota > Metazoa > Platyhelminthes > Proseriata > Coelogynoporidae > Invenusta > Invenusta paracnida. Next base: position 2,217 of record JAYRBW010060792.1, on the reverse strand, counting down.
GTATATTTAGGTGATTCTAGGTGATCTATAACATTTTCTCTATTATAGTTCTTATAAAATCGTACATTATTCCGACTAATAAAGAAAATTCTGGGCTATACTATTGAATACCTTAATTATTACTACTATTAAACCAGCATGACTCCTATTAGTTGATGAAATGAAGGAGAGTGGATTATTGAAGCTGAGTTTGTTTTTGTTCGTATTTTCCCTATGGTCCCCTTGTCTCTTCCTATATCCTTTCTTGCTTATACATAAGTGAGCCTGAGAACCAGTCCCTCAATCGATATTTGCACATTATAACATCACATTGGAGGCCTTCTTTGTTTTGTTTCGCAGATAGAATATACCCTCAGTTGGTTCGAAAGTAAGGTAGATTCGTATATACTGACTTATAAAGCTTTGTCAAGTATCCCAAGCGTCTTGTATTGAAGTTTTAAAAGAGTTCGTCAAATTTGTATTTTTTACTTTTGGATGTATTGCTTCAAGCGATATTCATTGTAACTGTGACTTTAAATAAGTGTTTAGTCAAACCTATAATGGTATACTATGATGGAAGTTGAAATATATATTTTAAGTTGTTATATTTTACAGTTATTTATACCAGCAGTTAATAGTAATTTGGCAAATTATATTGACACGAAAATATAATACCTTTTTACGATATGTCATATTAATATAAATTTATGTATAATTCTATTTTATTTATTTTAATTTGAGAATACATTTATTTTTGGTGAATAAATTATTACAATTATTATAGAAAAATACAGAAATTATTACTAACAGTACAACTAAACAAAGAAAACGAAAAAAACTAAATTTACTTTTCAGAACTAGTAATTGTTTTATTCATATTTTAAAATAAAAAGGTTATTTATCAAAATGGGTATTGCATTTTGTTAAAAACAATAAAAGAGTAGATGAAAATGTTTTTAAACATTAGATTTATAACACTATCTACTTTGATATACATACATATTATTCTATGAATGTACATGTACAATTATGTAGCAAAAGTGAAGACTTTGAAATTATTAATAAAAATTGAGCCAAAAATATGTGTATAATATTGTGTCGAGCAGTAATAGTATACTTTTTTAATATTCAATTTGTAATATTTATTTTAATGATTATTAACAGCAAAGGGGGCTGTATACCTACATCGAATCAATCAGATTAGGATTTTTTTAAATCTCAATTATGACAGATATTTCAAACTTTGTATGGCTTGATTAATAAAGTCATCCAAATTTGGGTTGTCTCTGTTATATTGTGATGATGTATCAGAGTATTTGTTTCTCATTCACATTTAGACAAGGTAAGCTAAATTTTTAATGTATATCTATAAATAAATATGTTTCTATATTTATCAGCCATATTCTTTCATATTAATTTCAACCAAGGTAAGCCGTATTTCTAGCAATGTATTATTAAATGATTACTTATGGAAACGTTTGAGATACGTTTCTTTTGATTTTATACATATTATTAAAATGTGTTCTATCTAATTACAGTGTATTTAACAATACACTATAAAACACTAAATATTTTTCAAATAACAGCAAATTGTGCTATATACATATTATAGACCTGAATATATTATTTCATAGAAATTGATGTTTTACTAAATGAAATTTAACAGAAAATATTTAAATGTACGTATTTTAATGAGTAAAATTGAAAAAAATACGTACTTTAAACAGTAAAATTTTACAATTTACTTCATTTATTAAGTATTATAATCAGAAAAATGTTACGCATTATGATCAGTCAAATTGTTTCACGTACTATGATACGCAATTGTACCTAATTTACGAAATTCCTTTTTACACTATAATATGATAATTAAAATGCAAATTATATAAATTTAACGTATTTTAAATATGTCAAATTTCATCGAAATATTTATTTCATGTATTTTAATGCGCAAAATTTAAAAGAAACATATTTCAATTCACGTTTTTGATCTGTATTATTTCACAGAAATAAGTTTTACTAACTAAAAGTTAACAGTAACGTCAATGAGTAACATCTTATGAAATTTGATTAGTATAATTTGTCAGATGTACTACGTCATGGTTTTCATTTTATAATCAGTAAATTGTGACCCACTTGTACTTTCTACGTGAATGAGCGAAAATCAACACCTACTCTAAGCGCAAGTTTGCACGTGACCGGTGTGCAGTGAGGCAGAAAAGTGCTAATCGGAAGGCT
>JAYRBW010060791.1:0-10614 GCA_036023295.1 Invenusta paracnida | reverse complement strand
CCGTGTGTTCAACGAAACTGCATTCAATTGAACAACTGCAAGCAAATATACAACGAGAGTGGAACACGATTTCACCAAACACATACAGAGAAGTATGTCACAGTGTAGTTCAGTGGTTACAAGACTGTATCAATGACGAAGGCAGACAATTTGAACACTTGTAAGGTATTTTAAACTGTAATATAATGTATATTTTTTATTAATTATTGTCAAATACATTTATTATCACATATTGTTTACAAAACTTTTTATTTTGGGTTTACTTTCGGGTTCGGTTACTTTTGGGCCACCCTGTATTATGATTAAATATAAATTTTAACTTTATAATTATACATATCAAGACCTATGCGAATAGGTCGTTAGCTACTTAGTTAAGTGAACTATGCAGTAGGTATTATAGGATAGTTTTGAATGGGGTATTTTGCAAGCAGCTGCAAAGAAAAATAGAAATCGATTTAAACATTGAGATGTCATATTTAACAATCGATCTCATACATCGATCTGGTGTAAAAATTTCATAAAAATCGCTCTTTTTACCAGGAATACGAAACTTTTGGAATGAACGATCTTTTTGTCGTTCTTTAATTTAAAAAAGAGCATCAAACCGAAATATATATTTTAAGGCAAATCGATGTAGACTACAAATTGAAAATGAATCGGTGAATACATTACATAAACGAAGAAAGTAAATATTATAATGCAAAAAAATCATTCTTTAAAACTCAAATTAGCCCTTTTATTGTTATATAAATTCAAATATATATTTTCGCACTTCAATTTAGACACGGGCAGAAGCGTGTCGAGAATCGGATACGTGACCTACTTAATTTCTATGGTTACGCCTAACGATTTCGAATGAACGTTTCCTAAAGAGCGACATTGGAAACGTTAACGTTTCTACTTTTGGAAAACGCTAAAAAAATGTATTTTATATCAAACTAACAAGAATAATAAACATTTTGAAAATCAAAACTAATCTTTTTATTTGACTTATTTTAAGATTTGAACGAATTTATGTTATATTGTGTTATGTACAGATTGCGAATTTATTTATTTTCGATTAGCTATAAACCAACTTTTTGCCATTTTTGGCGATAAAATATAACTATATGAGAACAGAGCATACCTTACACATTTATATACAGTATGTTCCAAAAGTTCATACGACATAGAGAAAAATAGTTTTTATGAAATTAATATAATGAACAATAATCAGAAGTACACTCATAAAAATGAAACCATACAATCAGAGTGTACAAACTATAATGTTTAAACGATATGTAGTAGGATACAAAAATTTATTGTCATAGGGATCGATCTGCAGCCCACCCTTGTCAACACACAAGTGCAGTAGTCTGAAGTTACGCTTTTTGATGGATTCGAGAATATTTGTAGGGAACCTGGCAAATTCCCTTGTAATCATTTCTTTCAGATGAGCTATTTTCTCGCTTTTTGGGCAACTATTTCATGGTTTCAAAATTCCCCAAAGTGCGTTATCACAGGATGTCAATTCTGGACTTCGCGGCCAGATTTTCTGTCATGAATTCTCTTGTTTTCATTGCCGTATGAGCAGGAGAGCCCCATCCTGTTGTAGATGAGATGCCATGAGAATACCTTTAGCTTCTAGTGCAGGGATGAATTCTTCACGAAGCATAGTAATGTAGCTTTCCGCAGATACCGCGCCGTTGAAGAAAATCGGACCAATGAGATGCTTAACTGACATTGCTGTCCACACCAAAACTTTTGGGGGTGCTGTTTCACTTGTTCCCAGAAATGAGTATTTTGTTTAGACCAAAACGAAAGCCGCATACTACCACGACCATCGGCGTATACTGCACACTCATCCGTGAAAAAGAGTTTATCTCTTCTAATTTTGTTATCGTATTTTGTCAATATTTGTTGGCAGCATAAGACACGATTCTCGTGATTGTACTTTTGTTGGCTTCCAACTTCTGTATCCCAGATTCTTTATCATTACCCTATGTAATGTCGTTTGTGGTAAATCTAGTTCATCAGATCTCCTCCTTACTGACATACGTTGGTTATCTTCCAACAATTGAGTAACATTCTCATGCTCGTCACCTCGCTCATTTGGGTGTCCGCTTCGTGGTAAATCATGGATGCTTCCGGTTTCAAATAACTTGACATGCCAAATTTTCATCACTCTTGTATCTGCAGGATTAGCATCACATCGTTCTCTTAATTTGCTTTTCAAACTTCTGATGGCAGCAATACTATTATCGCTATCGTGATACCAGCTAAAATTCGATATTCAATAGTATACTCGCTGCTGTCCGACATTTTTCAATAGAAAGTAAATTAAAGTGAAATTGTAATCAATAAATTTAAAAATTCAAATCTATGCATAGACACCCTGGTAGCTGTTTTCTCTATGTCCAATAAGAGTATGAATATCATACTTTGAATATCATATGAATTATTGACGCCATAGATTGTTGTTAATCTACAGCTATAATTTAACAGCTATTAATTTCATAGAATCTATTTTTTTATGTCGTATGGAACGTACGTATACAACGTTTCGCGCTTAGGCACTACTAACCATTAGGTATCAATCAAGACAAGGAGACAACGGGTAGATGAATTTAAATATAAACTGAACATCATAAATTTTGTAACACATCATAGAAAAAATAAAATTTAACTTACAAAAAATAAAATACGAATTATAAAATATTAATCTATTGTTTTATAATATGCATTGTCTTTTGACCATGAATTCTGTCCATGTCTATTGATTTTCCTTCCTAATATTTGAATATTACAAAGACAACCTGATTGACAGCATGCCTCGACGTCTCAGGGCTGTTATTGAAGCTCGTGGTGGTCACACTCGCTACTGAATTATTCTCCTTCCCCTCCCCAATTATGAGAACGCGATAACAGTCTTCTTTAGGACTAACACATAATGACTGAATATTTAAATATTTAAATCAAAAAGACATGGACAGAATTTATTATAGTGTTGCAAAAATTATGATTTTTAGTGTATATTGAATACAATTAACTCTAAAAGTGTTATTTATGAAGTAACAAATAATTGCGTCTTATTGATAATGGTTAGCACCTATAGTGACTAACCAAAACGTTTTACGTTAAAAATTTTCTAATTGTGGGTTTTTACTTCTTTTCATGATAAACACTGACATTAAGGGTTTTACTATTCTATTTTACATCTAGTGACGTTTTATAATTTATCTTTGACTATCCTATTTTCTACACAGGACCACTCTGAGAGACCATCGTATGACCCCTTTTATAAAGTGTAGTAGTTATAAATTTAGGTTTCCTCGCTAAATTTTGAAAACTGTCTACGGACCTGATCGATATAAAAAGCAAGATAATATTATTCTATGCACTGCTGCCTTTGCTCAAATTGTTTTTGTCTTAGTTATAAAGAGCAACAGTAGTAAGAAATAAGGTAAAAATTCCTTGTCGTAATCTTTGTTCTTAAGACGTCATCCCTATATGTCATCTTTATATCATTGAAAATACTTCTCAACTTACATCAACATTAGGCACAGTGAGTAAAACATAGAAAGAGAGGCCAAACGCGAAGATGAGGATTGAGAAGACGAAAACAGCCTTCATGAGAGATTTCAGAATCTCCAGAAACATTACAACGTATATTCCGAAATATTCGAATCTGAAAACCAAAATTGTTGTGAAAATTTCATTAATTGGCATAAAGGAAACATTTAACTTAAACTCAGAATTTTTTCTGTCAATTAGAATATTGCCAACTTTCATATAAAGTATTTTTTCAGGAAGTAAATTTCCAAATAAGTAAATGTTATGTTACCTTTATTAATAATTTTAAAAGTTTGTATGTATAAGTATATCAATTACAAGTGATGTTTATCCGCAGTATGTCTTCCTTTATTGAGTACAGATCATGAAGAGCGTTTCGCTCTATGGAGATCAACGGTGACATGCACAGTATCGAACCGGAGCCCTCACGATTACATAGGACAAACACTATAAATGCTTGTCAACCGAAGCTCGGTCAATTTGCAAGGATCGAGATAGGGCTCTTATTTGATACTATGCTTTTCACTTGTGAGCTCCATAAATATTTATATAATTATAATCATATATACATATATACATATATATCTAATTTAAAATCAGCCATAAAGATAATTGATGGACAATAATATATTGCTACGATATCAATAAGATATTATAAATATAGCACGAAGCGAAGCTGAGTGCTTAATTTATAAGAGAGTATTGATTGAGTAGCAATATTACTATTATCGAATTTCTCTAACATTTAAAATGATTAATTAAATGATTTCAAAAATTCAAATAATTATATATTTTTAGTACATTTCTTAAAATATTATTGAATTTGTAGTGAGATGTCTAAACGTAATTTTGTGGAGTGCAGTCCTAATACCTTTCTCGATTTGAAGAATGCTAAGGCTACACAATATCAACAAAATACAGCCGTAAATAGTTTTAATTATTTTTTGAAAAATAAAAACATTACAATTATTTTCGATGCTGTTTTTTGCTGTGAGCTTGATATTATTCTAAGAGACTTTTACTCCAGTTTGAGAAAAGGAAATGAATTCTATAAACGAAATACTTACTTGGCAACAAGGCAGCCTTGAACCGCCAATTAATTAAAAAATTGCTTATAAGATAGACATCATAAATGATTCTTGTCAATTTCCCAAATTTATTTAACTTTTTACCTGTTTAATAAAAAAACTCAAAATAGAAGGTCGCGCTAATACAACACATTATAAAGATCTAGCAAAAGCTGACCTACAGAAAATAACGAAAACACTAGATGTCAATGTTCCCCAGCAGCTACAATGGCTTGTTTTTGTTTTTTTTTGTATATTTTTTGCTCGTCGTAGAGGCGAAAATTACGACCGTTTGAAAATTACTGACTTTAAAATTGTAACTAACTCTATCAAAAAACGAATTTTTATAATGAAAACAGATGAAATGACAAAGAATCATCGGGAGAAAGACTCGGAAAAAGCATCAGGAGGCGCCATATTCGCAATAGGAGTCAAATACCCAGTAATGTTGGTTGAAAAGTACGTCAGTAAATTGCATCCACAAAACATTATCTACTGCAAAGACCCAAGCAATTATACTCGGAAAATGAATCTACATGGTTTGTTAACCAAAAAATCGTAATAAATACCATTAAAAATGTATGCCAGATATTAGCAAATTTACAAAGTTAGATAACGTCTACGCATATCATTTTCTTCGAGTGACTTCATGCACTATTCTTGGACAGAACCATTCCGAAAATGATATAAAAGCCATTTCTGGACACAAGAGTAACTCTTCTTTGGGAATATACAAAAGAGTTAGCGATGGCAAAAAGGAAGAAATGGCAATGGATCTCGCAATATCTATGGGGATATCACCACATATTATAGAACAGAATCCGAATTCCACATTAGAAAGCATAGAAAAAGTTGTAAAACTTCCTGAAGATTTGGAAGATATGTGGGATGATGACGCTCTTTTTCTCGATTCTATTCAACCTATTCTCAATTCTACTTGTGACGAAAAAAATATTTAAATTTCAACGGGCTGTGTTTAACAACTGCACATTCAATTTTAAGTGAGAAATAATGTTGACGAAGTCGTATGTCTATTTATGTTTGTATGTTAAATATTTGTACTATTACCTTTGTACGTTTTATTCGGGTTCTATGTATCACATTTTGCCAAATAATTATGTATTGCCATTCTATGTGTAGGCATATAGTACGACAATATAGAACGGTATTGATTTGTAAAATGTTTGGAATAAAATATTTCAAAATAAAATATTCTTGTTCAAATAGACAATTGAGATTAAAATTCGATAATATTTTATATTGTACACAATATCGACGTTCAACTATATCATTAAAATAATAACTGTTTGAACGAATATAAGGAATTAAAACTTTAATTGAATTCAAATAAAAAATTCTTAAACTTTAATATATCAGTTTTTATCAAAAATATTTACAAAAGAAAGAAAGAAATTATCCGCCAAGATATGGTTTTTATTATTCGATGGAATCGTGTGATTAATCGTATATTAATGAGTGAATATCCAAAATCAATCATTATATTTCCCTGATCCAATTTTACAGCTCTCATTTTCTATTTATGCAAAATACCTTACAGCAATTATCAACATTTTCTTATTATCAACTCTGCTTCAGAAACTTGACAAATACATAACTGAACCTGAAATGGGAAATGGAAACGACGAATTGGACAATATTTCAGTGTAGAATGACGCTTTAAATTTACTTTTTTCTCAACCCGTCAGTTACAGCGAGACTCGTCCTCCTTACTGCAAATTGTTTCTTATCATAACCCAGCATTTTATGTTTATTCTCATTTATATAAAAACATTAATTTGATTCTGTGCATATTTTAAAACAATATTTTTTCTAATATAAAGTTTATTTACTCCTAATTATGTCGTTGTTTTGATTGTTTTTAAATTGCTCCCAGAACAGAGGTAGACTATTATGTGGCTCAATTGTAAAATGGTGTTGTGAATATACATTTAATTCTATATTTCATTATTAAGAAAATAATTTTAAACAAAAATCTAAATTGTGGTGCACATTAGTTTGTAGATTTGTATATAGAGGTAACAAGTATTAAAAGAATATATTTTCTTGCATTATTCTTTTGACCTCCAAATTTATGTAATATTTTTAAGTATATAATTTATAGATTTTTAATTAATTATGTTGAGATTGAAATTACAACGAATGTCTGTTATATGTTTTTAAAAATCACATCGTAAGATATCAAATTAAAAATAATTTATATGATAACAAGTAGAAAAATAATACAAAAGTAGTTAAAAATATTTTAGAAAACTAAAACTTTTATAAATATATTAATTTTAAAAATCCTTCATTTCAATTTATGGTATAGGTACATACCTACACTATATAAACCTTAGGAAACATGAATCGTATTTTATTTTATTTTCGACCATAGACTAAATTAAATAACTATTGTTCGAGTAACTTACTTAAAATTTAATGTCTAAATAAATTCAATTTTGATAAATATTTACCAATTTAAATATATAGTTTTCTAAAGAAATGGCAGGGTAGGGACAGTCGTAAATATTACACAGTGGATGTTCTATTTTTATATCTAATTTATGCTTATGATAGCAGACGTTTCAGCCCAAATTTTTTTATCCGAATTCGATACACTGACAAATACATATAACACATATTTATTAATATTAGTCTAATCTAGAAAATTCATAAAAACAATTTATGCAAGTTTCATTGCTCTGTAAAAATGTTTGATTACCAAGATGTGTATTTTTTTAAATACATTTTCCAGTTTCGGTTATTTAATATGTTACTAATTCATATTTAAAAAATGATTTATAATACGCATTAGTTATCAATTAATACCTTGTCATTAGTGTTGTTTAACTAAATTGCATGTGTGTACTTAAAGGATGAAACAAATAAAGCATAGTAACTTAAATACGGGAATGTTTCAGTTCCAAAGGGCCCCCTAATACATATCTATATTTAGATTCCATAAGCTGGTTTGTTTATTTACATTAGCATATTGGCAATCTCCTAAATCTAGTTCATAAACATAGTTATCTTAAACTCTGTTAAGCTTAGATATCGCTATACCGATTCATTTATTTTATCTTCTTGAAAATTAAGTACAAACGCAAAAACTCAAAAATAAAAGAAACATGGTGTTAAGCATTGACATTATATAAACAACGATAACACAATTGAAAGAAAAATGATAATAATAACTTGTTGTTGTGTAATAAATGTTGCCAATTTTCAGAAATAATAAGATATTGAAAACTTTCTTCCATTCATTTTTTGTATCGGACGAAAGTTATCAATAAGCTGCTCGTTTTATCAGTGAGCATTTTACGGAATTCGTTCAACTGAAAGACAAAATATATATAACACACGGATTAAAAGTTATTTTGTTAACAAATATACAAGCAAAAATATACTAAAAACAATATACAAAACGAATTTATTAAAAGTAAAAATATTTAAGTAAATTTGCATTCCGCCTAAAATAACATGAGTTGTGTAAAAGAAAATAACACAAAACTGCCGTCAGAAGTATATAAGTCTGCCAATTTTAATAGAGAATCTTTCTTATATACATAAATTAATGGTTAATATGAAATAGAAAATATTGCATGCGAAAAATGTTGTAATAATGATTTAAGTATGATGTAGTTTCCATTCAGTAGCTTTTTTCAAAAGGTTAAATAAAATAAAACTTCGTCTGCAGAAGTTGTCTTACACCAAAATATAACGTACTATTTTAAAACAACGAGTAGTCTGACTATTTTATTTTATTTTATTTTATTTTATTTATCTGTAATAATGATTGTTTTTCATACTTTAATTTACACAATTATTAATAAATTTGACTATTTTCTTAGCCAGTATATTATAACTTATTAAAGTTAAAAGGGAATAATTTTTCCACTAAACACAAAATAATCCAAAAAATTGAGAAACTAAGACAATTAAATTATTGATATATAATTGTGTAATGTAAAATTTGATAATTTATATTATTAATTAGTTTATTAACAGCTATCTAACCATAATTAATTGGCACATAAATATATATTTGTTATTAATGTAACTGTTGCTTTTCATGATATCAAGATAGTTCATTTTTAGTTACTATATTTTATTGGTGTTTGAAATAATAAAGACATATATTTATGGAAACATATACCAACCTGCTGTGATGTGATGTAAAACGGATTCTTGAATACAGTCCAGTACACATTTTCAGTACAAGGAGGTGTTGTCAAGGAACCAAGATAATTAAAGAATTGTGTGGAGTCTCGGGGAAGAAGATCAATAAAATTGAATGACTGAATTTTTGTAGATGATCCGGCTTTCTGTACGTTTGGAAAACTGTCAATTATGTTGGGCAAAGGATTGTTCGTTTGATGTGCTGAGGTCTCAAGCTACAAAAGTAAAATTCAATAAAATATTAAAATTTGTCCGTCAATATATGAGAAAGGTCCAGGAGAGAATACAATTGTTTAAAGAGTGTATTTTCATTCTGTTATTGCAACAAATATAAATGAAACTTGAAGAAAATGCAATATTGAATAAAAAGTATACTCTATTCAACATTGGATAAATAAGAAAATATGTATATTTCTAAATATAATCCCCTATTGCGTCAATTGAAACCATTTCACCTACAACGATATATGAGCAAACTTAGAAGCGACAAGCCATAGTGAGATTCAATTTTAATTTTGCTGGACAATTCGCGAGCTGATAGAATTTTGAAATTGATGATTATTATAATATTTGTTAATGAAAATACAAATTTATTATTTATCACTGATGACATTTAATATTTAATCTGTATATTTCTATCGCCTATGCTATATCGTCTCTCGATACATACGTGTAGCTTAGTGACTAAATCTTATGCTATAGACAAAGATCTGCAAGGTGGTTGCAATTAACAAAGATTTCACTATGTATTGTCCTTAAAATGAGTAAATACAACCAGTTTCAATGAGTGTGACATCATTTTAAGTAAACGTTGATATAATCGAAATTATATTCAAACATTCAAACTTAAAGATAAATATTCACATATGAACTCGACTAACACAATTGAACTCTGGGACCAGTCAAGTTCGATAGAACATCAAACATTCAGTCGTTAATAAATAATTATCAATAAACGTATCTTATTTTACGATAATAATCTTTATAATCTTAATTCTTAATCTTTATACCATAATTTTATTCTATAATCTGTTATTCTAAGTTCTACGATATATAATGATTTAGAAACATTCAGTATCTAAATTAACACAATCAAATGTAACCGCCATAATTTGTGAAGTATCCAAATAAGTATCATGTTGATTTAACCAATACTCACTGAACGACATCATAAAAACTATATATAAGCCATATCGGAAAAGTTATTTTTTTATAATAATTTGAATTATAAACTTTAAACAAAATTTACTGTACAAAATATCATTACAAAGTATTAGCTTATAGATATTAGTATTATATATTGATTTATATTAATTTATGTCCAACAATCTATGTTTATGTTCAACCATGGACTGGTGAAGGGAACATGCGTATTTGTTATGGAATCATCACGCAGATATGGTTTCAATGCTTATAAAATTAACGAAGTTCATGACACCGCTTGGCCAGAACATGAACTTGGTGTCAGACAGATCCAAAACCTCTGCAAAGGATTCACAGAAGGAACTAGACAAAGTTTCGATGATGGCAGAGTTTATGGCAGTGGCCGACAGAAATGTGACTTAAGAATTGAAAACAATTGAGTTTGTAAAAAATCTTGTTACTCACGACAATTCATTAACAGTGGAAGGTATTGCCAGCTGACTAAATATATTGCACAGAATGGCACAGCGTGTTCTTGTTGAAGACCATCAATATGTTGTGGGGGCATACGAAATGGGTGCCACACACTCTGTACTGATTTGTTAGAATCGTTATCTTGAAGGTTGACTCGTTGGAACCTAGTAACTATTGATGAAAAATATTTCTATCTACG
>JAYRBW010060790.1:0-10615 GCA_036023295.1 Invenusta paracnida | reverse complement strand
GTTATCTGTGTAAATATACATTTTTAAATTAAAATTATAGATTTAACAATGTTGGTCAGTTTTTGGTCATTATTTTGGTTTTCACCCATATATGTTAGAATTATATGAATAAATATTTTTTCTCTTAAGATAAATTTAATAAAAATATTTAACACTACTTCTAATCTACCCATATACATCAAATTCATTAAAATAAAATGATTTTATATAATTTTATAATAATATAAGCAATAATTATGTATAAAAAGTTACTAATAACTTCTTTTTTTCCCTAGGATTATACAATTTTGTATGATTACAATTACATGTCAAAATATGCTCAAGTCAAAGACCACAACAACTATAATATATTGTATTATAACAATTATAATTTGTAACATTAATTTTATTGATAATACTATTTTAATTCTATGTTATAGTACTGAAATAGTACAAGTGTAATTCCTTTAATTATAAATATAAAATAGAAATATAGAGTAGATAGTCTAAAAGTTTGTTTTGACTTGGGTCGGTTTTGACTGAGATATGTTTTTTTCTAGATACCCTTTGCATGATATTCTGTCTATTATAATCTATATATGGTGGGATGGAATAACTAGAAAATTTTCATTTTCAAAACAAACTTTTCACCTTACATTTAAAATATAAAAGCAATAAACTTACCTTTTTGTATAATATTCATAAAGTAAATAAATAAAATTAATTTAAGCCCATTTTTAATAAATTTTTTAATTACATAAAGTTTGACATTCTATTCTTTTTGTTTTTACATTCATTATCATATTAGTTTTTAAATATAATATCAATTATTTTAAATGAAATTGTTTATATTTTTATAATATTTATTATACTTTTTTAAATGGGATAATTATAAAAAATGATGAAATAATTTTAGAAAACCAAAAAAACTTTATATATACTTCTTTTAATGCCCAAATATATGTTTATTAAATTTTCAATTATTAGACATCTGTTTTAAATATCAAAATAAGAAGTTAAAATATAATAGAAATTTTCTAGAATTACTCCACCCTACTTTGTATTAATAGCACATCTTTTTATAATGGAAATATTTAAACTTATCAACTTGAATTGTCTACTCTGGTCATTATCTATGTCTAATGACCAGAAATTTAATACTTAAACATATTAGTGCATTAAAATAACTACTTATGTTTTTTGGTTTTCTTTAATTACCAGGGGCAGGCACATTGAAACTCAAGTAGTGCAGTTATTGGTAGTGCAGGGTGGCCATGTGTACTTGAAATTCACTGTTGTACTTGGATGTACTTGAATTTCTAGTTGTGTACTTTAATTTTTTATCGTGGGCAATTTTTTTTATACAGATATATTAAAAACAATATGAAAAGGTCTCACAGAATATATTTAGTTCTCAAATATGTTTTATGTATAATTATATCTTAAATTGAACTGTGTTTATTTTTATTCTGCCAAAAGATAATCAGTATTGGTGCAGCCTGCATTATTTAATGCTCAGCATTATTTTGATGTTTGTCAACATTATGCTGGTTTTTTTGGAAATTGCTCTTTTCCTGCTTTATTTCTAGACTTCTAAATAATTCAGAAATCTGTAAAACATGGGCTGGCTAGACATTTTAAACTCTCAGTTTTGTAACTGAAATGTTAGTAAAATGAATAGCTGATTAATTACTATAGTTTCGTTTTCTTATATTTGGACTGTCATTTAACATAATATTATCTATTATGATTTATGTGTTTGACTACTAAGTTATGAATTTAAGTTGTTTGAGTCAAATATTATGTGCAAAGTTATCCGATTTTCGCATTGAAAACGAGTTATGCTGTACATAAGAAAGATTGTTTTCTCCAGAATCGCCAAAATTCCAAAAATGAAAGGAACTAGAGTGATCACTTGCTATTTTGTGTGAACATGTGTTTTATTTCCACTTACCTACGTACTTGAATGGTAATTAAATGTTATTGTAATGACATGATAATCATATTAAAAATATTTACAGGGTTGTCATTTGTCCAGATTTTGCAGAAAGTTTGAATGTCAGGAGTTTGGATCACAATTATTATTAATTCTTTGAAAAATGCAATAAAATTGTATATACACCTTATATTTAATAGGTCAGTTTTTGTTTTGTCTGATATATCTAAAAAGCATGCTTTACTATACACAAATTTGCTAATTTGGTTGGTTAATAGACCTTGAATTCAATATAGCATAGTAATAATAACTTTTAATTCGATGGTAGTAGACAATTTGCCATACACATGTGACTTAGTTATTTGTTTAACATGGATTATTATCAATCTAGCTGTTTAATGTACAATATCTTTCTTTATGGAAGTGTTAATTTATTCTTGGGGCCATAAAACCTGCACAGAGTCTCTATCTTTATACTACCATATCTTTTCACTAATTGTTGTAATTTAGGATATTTTATTTTAACTGGGATAGATGTACATAATATAGTCAAAATGTATTGAAATCAACATATTCTAGTTGTTGTTTTTTTGTTTTTTTTACATAACTATTTTGATTTTTTTTATAGTTTTACAGAATTATCCTGATGAGTTTAAAGCTTTTCAATGTAAATTAGTGAGTCTGGTTCACTTGGATCGACATGAGGACTGTCTACATCAGATTAAAAAGAATACTGAATTTTCTAAGTAAGTTTTCAATATACAATTATCGGAAATATGTTATACATTTATTTACAGAATACTTGTTTAAATGGTTTATCTTTCAGTCAACTACTTTTTGAAAAAGCTTACTGTGAATACCGTCTCAATAGAATCCGTGAGGCTATTACAACGTTAGAAGCAGCTGATCAATCTGATTTTAGAATTCAGGAACTTCTAGTGCAAGTTGTCAGTTACTTGTTATGCCTTTATTTATCTACACTTATAATATCTGATTTATGATCTTCCATGTAAAAATTCATTACTCTTGAACTATTTTTCAGCTTTACCGATTGGAACGATTTGATGAAGCATATGTGAAATACCGCCGGATTATCAAAGAATCGGAGGTATTTACTTTTTATTGTACTAAGGGGGTATATGTATACTGAAGTTATTTAATAGTATATTCATATTGTGAGCAATAACGGTATTCATTGTGTAACCTTTGTTTTCTTTGTAATTAGGACGATTTTGGGGAAGAGCGTCTGACAAATATGGCTTCAGTAGTTGCTGCTTTACAACACTGGGGAAACACTACTGTTGTGAGTTAATATGACCATATCTTACGTCTATAATACATTATTCGGTTTCTGGATATGTGCTCTATTTTTCTTTTCAATTAATATACATTTCAAAACTGATAGATTAGCATAATAAACGAATACTGCAAAAGTATAATTTTTATTATGGATAGATATTTTTGATATCTGTTCATTGGACAACAGTGTAAATTCAAAAGTTCTGAGTATGTTTAGTTTAAGTGTTCTTGATAATGATTATATTATAACTTCTTCACTATTTCATTTGACAATTCTTAGTGTAATAATCAAAACGTAATCTTTTTGATACAATTAAATTATGCGCTACACATGTTGGCGTTATTTGCCATGTCATTACACGAATTATACCGAATGACATGTCTTATTATTGACATCTTCGTATACTATTTGTATTACTTATGATAATGTTAATACCTATATTGTGTATATACTAAACTTACTCACATTCTATAATATGTATACATTATTACTAGTTTATATGTTTATATGTTTTCAAACTTTAATTTTATCTCGATACTTAAAGAGGAAATCTCTACTATTTTATACTTCTTGGTTATTAATTAGATTAATAAGTCAAGCATTTAAAGTCACTTATTTTATTTGTGGAGAATATACCCTTCAGTCTTATGTTTTGCTCATTGAAGGCATTTTTTGTCAGTTGTTTTCATTGGTAAATATGAATAGTAAATTAATAACATATATTATAGTAATATTTATTCTAACTATTTGTATACTTATGTGTCTATTATCGTAAATTCTAATGTGTGTTTTTTATTATAATATTTATTGTCCATTAATCACACCTAGTTTCGCTTGTTAGTTTAGAAACATCGGACGCAATAGGCAATACAATAGTCTATAGATACTATAATTAATTATGAATTATAAAACATTATTTAAAATTTGTAATAGTTACAAATTTATATGTTTCTAATATTTTTATATTTTAGGATTCTTTAGACATCAGTGAAGACTCTTATGAGTTGAAGTATAACATAGCATGCCATTTAGTCGGACGGAAACTGTATTCAGAGGCGATTGAGAAACTCCAAGAAGCAGAAGGTACTGTGATATTATTTTCGATACAATAGGTGACATATATTACATTCACATATCTTATATTTTCAATATAATGTATTTCATATTTAAAGTATAAATAATATGTAATAAATATGTTTTGTTTAACCAAATTTGAATTAGTATTTGCAATCTTAATTTTATTTTTAAGTATTTCATTACCACCTTCCATAATTTTACCAACTGATTAAAAAGTCTTTCTTTTTGTTATTTTAACTTTGAATAAAAAGATTTTTTGTGGATATTTTCGTATCGACATGTTTTACTTTTATATTTTATGTTAGATTTATTAATTAAAGTGACATTGTACTTGTATAAAATAACAGTAGTAGGTATGTGAAATAAAAATGGATCATTCTAGCTTGGGTTATCTTGAACCAGCTCTAACAACTAATAACATCGTCTAGAATAAATTTTCGTGATACATTTTTTACCACCGTCTCAAACGAATTTTTATCAGGGTTACTAAATTATTTATTTCGTGTTACTATATAATATTATATTGAGTATAGAGGTAAAAGTGTATGAAAGATATTGTTAATAAAAGTTATCATGATTTGGTTTCAAAGTATTGTTAAAATTATCTGTTCTAACTTTACATGCCAAAATGAATGATTAAAATCAAATTCACGTATCTCAAATGTCTAAACTGGTGTTAAAGATGTTAATGTGCTTTATATGTTGTCAACTAATACAGTGCTATATAAAATCTTGATCTAAAGGGCGAGTTTTGCTCATACTTAATGAATAAGCAAGAACTCTTGATTGATACTATACATATTGCGCTTAATGTATTTAGATATTCTTATAACAAATTTAATGTTTTATAAGATTATTTGATATGTAGACTTTTGATTCTAATCTGGTCTAGGAAAATACATATAAAAATGTATTTGGCTTAAGCATTTATGTGCATCCAAATGATTTACATCTTCATAAAGGCCATAGGAACATTTTATTTCAGTTATTGATCAATTTCAGACTAAATTATACAAACACTAAAAAATCTATGTATAAATTTATGTTCTTGTATTTAAATTTGATTGAAATCGCAAATCAGGGGCCGCACTCCTTCTTGTATTTTCAACTATCGGTACTATAATAATGAATTTAGACCGGCCAAAAGGTCACTAAAGAACATGAATTTTTTATTTAATCGGTTGTCTTTATGTACAAACCAACAATATATAGGTTTTATCCAAATTGATATGAATAGGATATTTTCAAATTCCAAACCAAAATTCAACAATCGGCCCAGGAAGGGGATACAAAAATGTTAAAATAGTATTAGTGAATCTTTACATTAGTCAACACCTTCCCCTTGGTTTATGGGAGAAGTATGCTATATTGTTTAAGATATACATATATAATTAGCAATAAAATTGTTTTGTTTTATTTTACTTAACAGTTATTTGAAAATAGTTTTTGCTTTTAAAGTTTTAATGTACTTTTTATTTACTCCGCTTAAATGATGCTTCCTGTAGAATAATGATAACAAAATTAACTTTTCTTTTTTACGATTATGTGTGTATTTATCTCAAAATATACATTGGATTTATCTTTTGATTTTGCTTTATAAATTACACATTGTAGATATGCTTCAAGAAAGCTTTGCGGATGATCCAGATATCGCTGAAGATGAAATAAATGAAGAACTTGCTCCTATTCGGTAATTTGTTTAAATATAATTTAGCAAATTTTGTTTTTCAAATTACCATAACAGTATAGAAATGAAATATTTTTTAAATGAATTCCATTCCTTCTGTGGAACAATTAAATATTTTTCACTTTTCAGAAGTTAAACATATTTCCCTTGAACCTTGCACCTTTCGATTTAAAATTTCGATTTCATTATTGACTTGGAAATAGTCTTCTTGAAGCCTTATCTGTGTTAATTTTAATTAAAACTTAACAGTTACATGTTGTACATCATAGAGTTTGTGTGCATTTAGGTGCGATAAATTGTCTTTGACTTATATGTTTACTTAATTGCTATACACATAGAAATATTTGTCATTTGTACTTTTTGTAATACTGCTTTCAATGTAGAATAATATTTAAAATACTATAAAATCACACGTTTTATTGTAGAGCACAGCGTGCCTATGTTCTGCATCAGCTGGGGCGAATTGATGAAGCCAGTCAGATGTATCAATCGATTGTGAAGCAAAGGTTGGTGTAATTTTTATGATTTGAGTATGAGTGATTAGTTATATTTTATAGGACATTAAAAGAAATTGCAATACATAGTTTTGGTGCAATTTGCGAACTTTCATAGTTAATATCGTCCATAGCAAATTTTAGACCCAAATTATTGAAATACATTTTTTTGTTATTTGTTTTGCTCAAAAATAGTGTTTATGAAGCTTCAACCTATTTTATTTTACTTTAATTTAAATGTATATATTATTTCCTTTTTCTCATTGTTTATGTTATCATGTGCACTTTTAATTGTTTTGCTTGAATTGTTGGATGTAGGATACTGATTTCATATTATTATCATTAATTTTTAAAATATTTTTAACATGTTACTTTTTTTCATAGTGCAATGAGGTAAGATTCATTAATGAGGCTTAAATTCATTCTATTTTTCCGGTGATTATTTTTTACTCTTAATCAATTTCCATATGAACTTAATTGATTATTTTGTAATTACAATATGAAAAGTTGTTTTGCTTGATCCAAAACATTTTCTCAATTGCTACTTGTACGTGTAATCAATTTAATTTGTTAGCGCGAATTTAACGCGTGTTATGAATAAAATACAGTTAATTATATATTGTCAGTGAGTAGTTATGCAAATAATGACTTTTTTTGGTGTTTTAGCAATATACAATTTCATTATGCGTCTAATAATTGCCTCGATTATTGCATATTTTAAATGGAGAAGTCTATTACTACTTCAAATTTAATACTGTTATTCACAACATTATGTGCCCTGATATGCTATTATTGTCTACACTGATTGAAAATGTTCATAAAAATAATCGTGACAAAAAACTATAATCAGATATAATAGGTATGTATCTCAAAATTGTTGCTTTTTGGTTCTTATCGAATCGATTTTAAAACATTGCAGGAATTTGCTCATTTCTCTGTCTTAAGGTTATTAATGCTTTTTATTGATCTATTATGCAAATGACTATTTTAGTTTTTTAATGGGCAAATAATGAGATAATTGAAGATCGATATATTGTGAGATATATTTCCTTAGGCGATATGCGCAACATGCCTGTCATCATTCATTTAATTGCTAAGTATAGCCGAGCTTGAACTTATGACGAGGTAATTGAAGTTTTAAATACACATCATAATATTTAGGTTTTTAATAAGTTTTTTTATTTCTTGCTTCATCCTTTGTAATGAACTTTTTATAAGTTGCAACACTAGTAAACATTTATAACTTGAAGTATACCGTTTTGTTTTATTAAAATTCATGTAACATCTTTTATTTATTTAGAGGAATATTTATATAACGTGTATACATGTCATATTGAAACCAGCAATATATTTTGTGGAATGATTTTCGTTTTATGTATTAACTAATATATTAAATGTTTTCGGTTAAGTATTTTTTGGATTTTAGAAATTGATTTTAGTGCGTAAATTTTGCTCATTAATATAATAATTCAATAAATTATATGTGGTTTATCCCGCTAATAATTATAATACAGAGTAAATTGCATTTACTCTTTGCCGGGATATTTACTGTATATATCTTTTAATTAGTTGGCATAGGCTTAAAATCATCAATCGTTAATTAGCTCAAAGCTCAAATCAAGGAGAGTGGTAGCCAAGTCAAGTGAGTTTGACTGCTGCCTTAAAATTTGAAGGTAGTATCAAGTTCGATCCCTGGTTTAGTATGCTCCTGGCTTTAACAGGAGCTGAGCTGATAACTAATTTGTACTGCAGCATTGAGCTAATTATCGATTGATTAGTTTAAGCCTACGGTGACTAATTAATTAAGATTAATAAATATATTCCGGCAAAGCGTGAATCAATTTACCCTTTATTATCGTCAATAATTATTTATAATTTCGGGTACTTTTTAAATGCTTTATCTATTCATTTTATTAAAGTGCTTTGCTTAAAATTAGTAGATTATACATTTAGTTGTAATTTCTAGCACGATTAAAACAATTAACAATTAAAGCATGAGAAATATTGTCGAATTATTTATTTATTCGCTCATATTTCCATATTTCGTAAACATATCTGTAATGAATTAATTTTTTTTTAATAGGGCACTTAAATATTAGCACATGCTTTTTACTAACTGATTAAGGTATATTTATGTTTTCAACATTATATTATACAGATAAATTATTATAAATATATTATACATATATGAGGTACAAAAAGCAATCTTATAGTCTCTATGGAAAGTATAACCTTTGCGCTACTCTAAGATTGCTTTTTGTACCTCATATTAATATCTATATCGATTGCAGTTTGATGATGCTACCGCATTTACTATCGATTTATTAAATTATATTATATTATACATATATAGGTTTTTGCTGTTATAATTTGTGATTAGTATTGACACACGCTTCGATCTTGTAATACCACCTACCTGTACAGGCCGAATGATGCAGCAGTGATTGCTGTTGTGTCAAACAATATTGTCTGTATCAATCGGGAACAGAACGTGTTCGATAGCCGAAAAAAGATGAAAGTGGCTACTGCTGATAGTCTCAAACATAAACTCATGAAGGGTCAGCGTCGTGCAATCGCCTGTAACCATTGTCTGTTCTGTGTGCACACGAATCAGGTTTGATTTTACTAACAATTAAATATAGTGAACTATCTCTATCATTGAATTTTTTAACATTTACGTACATTATGTCGTCAGTAGCTTGTGATGTAACTCATGACTTATAAATTGTAGTTTATTTTCATTTATTTGGTATGGGACAACTAGTAATTACTATATGTTTACTAATCAAAAAGAACAGTTTTCCATTAGATAATCTCACATTTTGGAGTAGATTTGTAGTTCGTTATTTTATTCTTGCGAATTGGTTCATTTAAAAAATAAGTAATTGCACTAATATTCGCGCTTTACAGTAACGGTACTGAATAATACATATTTTTAATTTATTAGTTTTCTCTTTTTATACAACATACATACATCTGTTTATTTTATATAGGGTGAAACCTGTCGGACCACGTCGCTGAAACTTATCGAAGAAAATCCGGACAGTGATAGACCAGCCCTTATCTATGTTGCGCAGTTAGTGAAAGATCGTCAAACACCCAAGGCAATAGCATTTCTTGAGGTGCGTATCTACTTCTAAAGTGTATGTATTTGTCTGTTATAGCTACCAAGTGTGAACACTGTTGTTTTGTATAACCCAGTAAATAGTTCAAATTGTGTGTAATAATTATCTAGTATAAAGAAGTTAGTTTATATATTTATTAACGGATATATTATGTTATAATATTGCATATTACAGGTATAGTATATAATGTATATAATGTATTATTTTAACATTTATATTTTAGATAATTTCTTATACCAGAAAATTAGGACTTTCAAAATTAGATTCATCAGAAAAAGATTAATTTGATTCCGACTGGTTTCGTATTAATTGACAAATGACATCATTATATATGTATAAGAATATTTATTTATTTGAAGTAATAAAAGCTGAGTTATGGAAAAATAACACCAAATTAATGGATACAACACAGTTGGCAGTTCAGTTACAAATATTTGAAGCAAAGCTTACAGATTTGTAAGAAATATTATTTTTACATTGCAATTTATATGTATTTATTTGTGTTTTTCTTAATTTTTTAATTCTAGGCTTTCTTTGGTGTATGTTAAAGTAACGCATAGAAATAAATAAACCAAGAACTCTAGAACGGAAATTTTGTTTAAAACGTGGCACCACCGAGAACTCTTACTCGGGGCAAAAAGGCCTTTTTTAATATTTGATAGATAACAAAGATTTCCTAAAACTTGGGATAGCTCGGTTAATTGAGCAGCTATTGAAAAATTGCTTTCATTGCTAGAATCTGCAGAATATTTTACGGGTAAAGTCTCGACAATGTCCCCATAAGATATGCTTGCATCAGGTAGTATTTCTGATTTGAAAAGTCGCCTTATATCTCGCAGATATCTCGCCTTATAAGCGCAGTTTCGAAGCAATCGATACTCCAGCATTGAGTTTACAATAAGAATGCGATGTTGTACAACACAACAGTTTATGCTATAATTGAAATCGTTTGGTGCCGTGTGTCTGCATTACAGAGATGGACAATTTCCCTTCTAGTTGTTATTGATCCATTTCTAT
>JAYRBW010060789.1:0-10616 GCA_036023295.1 Invenusta paracnida | reverse complement strand
TTTGATGAAAAGTTCAAGGGAGGGAAGGGTGAGGGAGAGGGGGGAGGGGGAAGGGGGATCCAGGAAGATAAGACATTTAGTTCAGGTTAAGTAGAGAGTATTCCAGGCAAAATTCAAGGGATATTTCTTCAATCAAAGTATATACTGACCTTTACGACGACGTGCTAATGTGTTAATAAAAAAACATGAATCATATATTCGTTTTCGGAATTTCAAATCCAAACATGTACGCTTCCTGATTTCATACAGATTTATAGAGATTCTTTATAAAGATACTAAATTTTAATATTTATAGATAATATGTAGTACACGTAATAGAATTCGAGTATTACATAAACCCTTGAATAGACAGAAAAGACACTTAATTTAGTATTTTTTAAATCATGAAACTGATACTATATTATCATACTTTAATCTGAATCGATTTCAATCTAGTACTACGATAATGTGCGGAACTAATTTAAGTTACAAGTCATCGTTTGATAATTGGACAAGTAAATGCCAAAGAAAGATATCGATCGGAAATAAGTATCCGACAAGGAAACAATTTGACATCACAGTGAAAAAGCAGTCAGGAAATCGACTAAATAATACCTGCATGCCCAAATATTTACAACTTTAAAAAGTTTTATTGCTCTAAAATTCGGCATCACTTCCAGTAAATTAATGGTGCAATAATCTTGGCAGAGTCCACTCCGTTTAACCGACATTAATGATCTCAGTCATTATTAACACAAAAAATGGCGACTTTAACGTAAACAATTGAAACATGAGTAAATAATATAATATGCAACATGCTTACAATAAAATTAGTGCTAATAACTTATAGTTAGCTTATACATACTATAGACAAGTGTAATAAATAGACTATACACACTGTCTAGACGGCTGATTTATAGACAATTTAAGGACAGTTACGGGTTCTCAAAATCTACTTAAAATATAAAGAAACACGCAGGGTGGTGCGCGGTGGCAAAACATTTGTGAATGGAAATGATCTAGTTACGGAACAAACCAAAGATAACAGTCCTTATACATAGCCCTCCATCCTTCATAATATGCAGTATTCAGATATTGCACACAGCTGGTGTCGCAAAAGATAAATGAGGTAATTTGGAGATCTCAGGAGATCTACAGATGGTACGAATAACTTAAAATCTATGTACGTTAAAATTAATTTTAAGTGCTTTCACAAACTTGCAATATCAATAATTGCAGAACACATGTAATTTGTTTTCATATATGTATATGTATAGACTTAAATTAATGGTAAATCTTATGAAGATAAGTAGCCTTGCTTACGATAGCTAATAACAGCTTGAGAGACATCATATTAAAGGCTATTTTTAGTCAACATTTATGTATCCTTAAATGTAAGTATACTAGGTGATATGATTTTATAAATTGAAACAAAAAATAAGCCAAGATTTTAAAATAATAATTAATACCTTATTTTCTAGATTTTATAATAATAACATAATACTGGACTCCTGGAACCAAAAGAATAATAAAGATAAATTTGCATCCGGCATCTACTACAGAAATGCCAATCAGACTTCTCATAATACGCCCCCCCCCCCGGCAATGCTTAGACTAAACATTACGCAATCAAACAAAACTAGCAACAGTAAATTCCGTGCTACCTGACTCAAAGTAAACACACAGACGCCTGTCTTATAGAATAACACTCTACGACCCACGAGCTACAATATGAAGAATGCAAAAAGGCATAACTAAGTCGGTCGAGAGAAAGTTTGAGTGACGTTCTCCGTCCATGTTCCCAAAATAACTGTTACGCAATGAGGAGTATAATATTAGTGAAAAGATACGCGTCTCAAGAAAAGTCCTCCATTTGAAAATACCTCAATATGATATTTAAGTGTTTATTATACACTAACTAACTAACTAAAACGGAAAATAATAACAACATGAAAAAAGAATGCCAAGCCAGGAGTTGCTCGAACTCACCATCGTGTCGAACGTTGTCCTGTAAGCTTGACATTGACAGGGCTCGCCAGGGTTCGCGCTAAATTAGGTTCGGAACAATTATATAGTAGAGTCAGTGGGTGACTTATGGCTGTACGGTGGCAACACAGGAGACTTACATCTTCGAAGGATCGGCCATTAATAGCATCGGCGCGCTGGGTACGATTCAAATCTGCAAGAAAGAGAAATGACATGTTTCAATCACTTTATCTGACTATAGACTATTGAGGTGGAGTAAATAAGGGAATACTCACTATTCTTTTCTCTCACTTCGAAGCCGTGATTAATAATAACATCTTCCTCTGCAATAATCAAAGGAATAAACTTAATAAGAGGAACAAGATACTATTTATACACCACACTGACACTCTAGGTGTTGGCTTCTCACCTAGACTGAGTCCGGTTCTCTCCTTGTTCGTTGTCATGGCACTGGTCGAGTCGATGAACTTGCGCATAGTAACCAGAGGATCCCGACTCACTTCTCGCTCGCGCTCTTCACGGCGGCGCTGGACCCAGTGTTTCAGGGCGATTGGACTGAAATAAGATGATAACACCAAGCTTTTTGGAAGAATAATTAAGACATAATGTTGAACATTTTAGAGTTCAATTAAAGCTGATTATACAGTGTGAAAGGTTGAATTCACTATTTAAGATAGTATAATAAGTGACTGATATTTATAGGTCAATAATTTTAATAAAAAAGGTATAATTATTGATTATTATTGATAGATATATTATTAAATAAAGACGTATATTTCATATTTAATCTCTATAATATGCTATTAAATAATAAACAAATAAATAAACCATGTATTTAATGGTTTTTGCCAGCATAGTATTGCTAAATTTGCGAAGATTAAAAAAAATATATATACATATAAAAAACAAAAATTTAAAAATACCCTTTTTGTAACTATCAATAAATATGTATTCGCTTCATCTTTTGAACGCGTCGGTGCAAAAAGAAAAAAAGAAGACAACCATTTTTTTCCCTGAAAACTATATTTTCAAAACAATTACTAAATTTACCAATTAGTAAATAGTAGGTACTTCATTACAATTAGACATAGAACAGAAAATTAAAATAAACTTATTTATTTCACCTTCAGAAAGTAATTTTAAGAATAACAACATGAACTTTATAAAAGAAGTACCATGTGTAGCCTGCTTTTGACAACACGCTTAATTCACAAGCGTATACATATTTGCTTCTCCTAACCAGGGGGTTCTGCCTGACCTATTATTATCTCATGACCCAGATTCTGAGGAGAAGGAAGGATTGGCGACTTTATTAAACACAAAATAAGCCAAAATAACGCGAAAAAGAAAGCGCAAAAAGTGCAAAATACAAGTTTATACTCTACATATATGCATGCATGTAGCAGTCTAGAAAACAACGTTGGTTCAGCAAAGATACCCGCAAGTACTGAGTTAGTACAGGAATGTCTTGTACATATTTGTGGTGCAGATTGAGAGCTATATATTCAGTGTACGACAAGCAATACGAATATACAGACGGAGAAGAATGCCCTCATACTGCGGCATAAATTCGGAACTACTGAATCATAAAATGTGAAATTAAATGTCTTCCAAAACATTTCTAGTAAGTCTTAAGAATATACCTATAAACTGGATATTATAAAAAGCAGACATAAGAAATACTGAGATTGCAGTAAGTATTAAACAGTTATATGATGTTACGTGTACATAATATTGGTATTTGTTAATAAGTAAGGAAATTATAGTAAGCACATGTATTAGACTGCTACGTGTGTGCCAATTATGAAACGTTAACTAAATAGTATTATATAAACTACCAAACGCTACTATTAAGTGTGATTAAGCATAACACGAATGAAGAATAAACCAAGTATGTTCTACCAAATGATGTAAGCAATCATAATATAACGTATTTAAAATTGTTTAGAATGAAGCATATTATATTATTATCAATCAGTCTCATTAGAGCGAGAGAAATGCTGGAAGGAGTAAACTCACCTGTCAAGAATGAAGGCCCACTCCTGATAGCCGGCAGCCTCGGCAATCTGCGCGGGTGTGAGACCCTCTGCGTTGGGTCCGCACCAGACCTCCCGCGAAGACAGAAAACTGAGAAGAAGGGCCCCGATGTCAGGGAGGCCGTGCCGCGCCGCGAAGTGGAGGACTGTGTCCCGACCCGAGTGCCCTTGAGGAACTGGAAGGGAAGACGAGAGCGGTGCTGAGAGTGCTGCAAGGTTGTACTAGATTTGCAACAAGTCAAGACTTGCATCTATAAGCAATATTTGCAACAAGTTAAGACTTGCAATTATAAGCAAGACTTGCAACAAGTCAAAACTTGGAACAAGTAAGAATTGCGACAAGTTAAGACATGCAACAAGTAAGAATTGCAACACGTTAAAACTTACAACAAGTCAGACCTTGTAACAAGCAAAAATTAGATCAAGTCCAAACTTGCAACAAGGCAAAACTTGCTACAAGTAAGAATTGCACCAAGTCAAAACTTGAAACAAGAATTAAAAACAAGTTAAAAGTTGCAACAAGTCAGAACTTGCAACAAGCACGAATTACATCAAGTCAAAACTTGTCACAAGTCCAAACTTACAATAAGCACGAATTACATCAAGTCAAAACTTGCAACAAGTAAGATTTGCAACAAGTCAAAACTTGCAACTTTAAGCAAGATTTGCAGCAAGTGAAAACTATTGCTCATCTCATATCATGTGAGATATGCAACAACACAAAATTGAGATATATTTGAAAAACAATATACAAAAATATGTAACTTGCGAAACATTATAGATGGATAAAAGAAATTGAAATATTCTCAGCTTTTACTGCAAATATAATAATTTGAGGTAATAATATTTTATAAGTAAACAAGTAATAATATTTTGCATTTAAAACAATATAACTATATAAAAAATCAATCAATTTAAAATATTAATTAAATACTTCCATAAGAATAAATGGAATTTATGTGGTAAATAAGTATTATTCGTATAAATAAAACAGTATGTGACATTTATACAAACGTATTTTGGTCATTTCTCAAGAAAGTCCATATATAACTATTAATGTACGCCGATAACATATACCAGGCCATGTTCAACAGAAGTGATGAAATAAAGGTCATTATAAAAACTAGTTAAGGAAGGCACAAGGCAACACTAAGGGCCACCTTGCACTACCCCAACATCAACATATCAATCAACTAGTCCAATGTCAAAAGCCTCATATATGCATACAGCACAAAATGTACTGATAACGGGATTTTCGGTTTTTAATTAAAAATATTCAAGCAAAAACCTCACGCAAATGTCTACTTACAAAGTCAGAAAACACAGAAAACATCCATCAATATATTAATTATAACAGGAACTATTTATCTACTTTCCTAGATTTCGAGTCACCAAATCTTTGGAGTGAAAGCGGCTATCTGACTGATTTAAATATGTCAAGTTTGCATTAATAGATGCTATTTCTTTTATTAACTCTGTTGTATTAAACAAAAAAATGCAACGGAATTTAAATGATAAAATATAATATACATAGAGAATTGATCAAATCGAAGCAACACACAAATAGTTGTTATGTTTGCATAAACAGATGCAGCACCACATAGCCTTTAGCGTACGGAAATTCACATAGCCAAACACGCAAGTATAACCAAATTGCCTACAGTACATGCACTGTTCACAGAGAATAGTCAACATGGCACAGAGATAACGTCACGAGCTTTTTTTGTATATTACACCTAAACCAGTTTATATAGGAATCATTTGTATACAGAAAATAAACTCAAAATATATACCAAAAAGCCCTAAACTTAAGCTCCAAAGAATGTTGCCAAGTTCTGGGGGTCATAATCAATTAATTATCAAACTAGCTTTAAATAATGAAAATATACACAGCTGGAACATAAAACAATAAACTCTCGATTATTTGAGATTTGAGAAGTGATCATAAAATATTATACTTGGAGAATAAAGGTGTGAATTGATTTTTTTATCTCGAATATAAACGGAATACTTAAAAATAGCCTTACTTCAACACATGCCAATTAATTAGTTATAAACGAATCGTGACCAGCAAATCTACAGTATAACAAAATAAACACCAGATATTATCATTAAATGCACGTGAATAAACTTTTGTGTTTGGTCTATATATACTGGGGTTACCTGGGTACCTACATATTATATATCGTTAGGCGTAAAGTCCCTCTTGTTACCAAGGTAACCCTACTAATAATTCTGGTTCCCACAAAACTCGTACAGGCATTACTCTATGAAGCAAAATTAAATGAGAGGTGCGCTTATCCTGTTGTATGTATGTATGTATGTATGTATGTATACAAAAGTTGTTCACTTGCGACAGATAAAAATGCGTACAAAATTATACACACACATCTAAAATAATTGGGTCTTCGAGTGGGTTGAAAGAGCTCTTTGCCTCGCCTTCTGCCCCTAAACACAAGAAAGAGTGACCAGAAAATGGACCGCGATCAAAGTACAACCGAGGACCAAGTATGTCTCATACATAAATAAAAGTCGAATCTATCAAGTCAAGAAGTAACAATGCTTGCTTTGTGCTGTGTGCACATGTCGTACTTGACGCATTAGGTATGTATAGAAAAAGAGAAGTATGGGGGTGATCTTGATATTCTGACGAGATAATAATAGAACATGATGTTGCAATTGTTCAATGTTCAATACTGCGGGACGGGACGGGACGGGGGGGGGGTGAGAAGCCTTAAGAGCGCCAAAAACTGTGACCTTAAAGATTGTCACACGTACGAATGACTTGGCTATATCCACATCCACATATATCTATCTCTAACGTGCAAATAACTGTAATAAACAATAGTGCGTGTTTATATGTACATAAAAACCACGAATCAGTGTAGAATCGAATAGTGTTTTTCATCATTTAGATGATCACAGTTAAAAATGTCATTCACAAATTCGAGTTAAGTTTTATACTAGCTTATAATGTAAAGGGAGAGACTGTATATATAAGAACTACTGATCTGAGTGCCCAACCCAGGCTTTGCCAAGGTTCACTTATATATGTGTGAGATAATCAAAGTTTGCTTCGTATAAAAGGGAAAATACAGCTGGAAGATTACTTTGTGATTCATGCGCATACTTTAGAATTTCAGTCTAAAAAACCCAATTTTAAAATAATAATAAAAATCACGCGCAACATTGACTACACCCAACGATCTCAATAATACGGCAATGTCTTAGAGTATTAAACCGCAAACAATTAATATGTGGAAACATTAAGTATATGGAGTATTAATCAATAGAACGTGTTCAAAATAACGACAATATATTACATTACACCAAAAGCCACAGTATAATCTTATAAAACAATAAGATATGTATATATATAGTTGGATATTTGAGGAGACGAGAATAAAATTATGTCAATTTTCAGGGGACGAAAGACAAGATATCATGGAACGACGACGGGGGTCTACAGGAAGGACCATGTCACGTCTATCAAGTCCCATTAACGCAACCACTAACGATATACTCGAGACAAGGGAAACTGACATGTAAAGACGATTGGAAGGAAAGTAGGACAAAGGAGACTATATAGCTGTGCATACTCGCTGTGATCCGGTCTGTGCAAAGTTAACCACGATCACCACGCAACTATAGAGCAGAAGAAGGAACCCCTCCCTCCCCTCCCCTTCCCCACCCCTGTAGACCTATCGGAATCAATAATGTGCTCATAAATCGCGCGTTGTATACTGATCCTACATTTCCCCCCTTTTCAATGTTCAGTATATCAAGTTCAATGAGTGCAATCAACACGCGTGTTATGCCAGATATTATAATCAATTACACATGATAATACCAAGCAAATAGTATTATACTTTGCTCAATCATATTCCCACAC
Source organism: Invenusta paracnida (assembly GCA_036023295.1). NCBI lineage: Eukaryota > Metazoa > Platyhelminthes > Proseriata > Coelogynoporidae > Invenusta > Invenusta paracnida. The sequence continues at coordinate 2,723 of JAYRBW010060789.1, read as the reverse complement.
AAGAAATGTCTTTGTATATACATACAATTGTGAATATAGACAGTGTTTACGGCAAAGAAAACGCTTACAAGGATGATCCTTGATTATGTATGCTTGTTCACCAACTCAATAATTCACTCCTGATTAATATTATTTTTGCAGGAATGAGATTGGAAACACTGAAAAGCCTACAATAATATATACAATATGTATGTACGAATCTATAGAGGGGTTAAAATCAGACCTCTCTAGGATAAAAAATACTATTGCAATACGATCTGTATTATACATATTATAAAAGAAAATACACTCAAATTAAAGATGCAAATATATTGAGTATGTATTAATTCCGTATTTACAAGTAAATAATAATACAGATAAATATATTTCACCTTTCTTGTTGGAAATGCATATATTTTAAATTTATAGTGAAAATACGTTTATATATAAAACGTTTACATAATCAATAACGCACACAATATTTGTCGACAAAAAAAGTAAATATTAAATAAACAAGGCTGCAACACAATTCTGTGAATAGCAAAATACTACACAATGAAAGAATTCATGGATGCATTTGACTTCAATAACGTTAATCGTGAAATTTAAAACCAATATATATATATATATATTGAATATTTATCCAAATCTAATAAGTATTAGAACAAAAAAAGTATACAATTATACATGAATTAAATATATACATAAGCATACGACTGTAGTCTTGCGCGTAATAACTATTATTATATGTAGCAGGTATTATGGGAATATTAATACCAATTAAAAACATGTTTTATTATTTTTATTCATTTGAAATACTTAAATATCTCAATAATTATGTACTGTTATTTTTAGTACAATCAAAAGTATTGTATTAGTCATTGGAATCCGACACAAACACTTGCAAATAAATAATCTTGGTGTACACGGAATAATTACAAATTAAGTAAAACACACACACATATGTATATATATATAATACTTAGTATCAAAATATCAAAGAAAAAAATTCAGGCGTCTAATTTTTCTAAATTCCTAATCAATAAATTCAATCCAATATCAGTAACAGAAAAAAATGTAAATACACATAGCAAGAGCTTAACAGTTTTGCAGTGATAAGAGAAATTATTGATTTAAATTTAGAATATTTAAATTTCTACGAAGAGTGATTTGGAAGTGGGATCCTTGCGAAATGGATGACTCAGAAAGGTTTGCTAGCTCCGTGTTAGCAGTCCCCAAAAGTATTAAATAATGCACTATCACGAAAACACACAGACACCCATCTACATGTGAACACTCATGTGTAATATTGTGGAGGCTTTTATTTTGTATCCGATTAAAAGTTATGATAGCGATAAATGCTTGCGATTGTAATATACACACGATGTCAAGCTAACTAATCCCACTCGGAAATAAAAGGGAAGAATCATGGTCATTTTCTAGGTTTTTGTAAACATCAGCTGAAGATTCATTCAATGTTACAACTCTCACAAAGGTGTTTGCGCTCACCCTATATTGTTGTAATCTTACTGTATTTATTGATTATCATAATATTTCAAAGTTATTTACGAATATTCTAATCAGTGTATTTATTTATGTCGAAATACAAAAATACTCCTTTTTAAGTAAATAACGATAATGGTACAATAATTCTATATTATTATGTTACAAGATGTCTGGATTTATCCCTAATAGTACCGAGTACATACAGAGCATACAAATAATTATATAATTACACTGAGGCATCCGCTAATGCGTAGGAGGATTACTGTTAATCAGCCATTTTTAATTACTAAAATGCCAAATTTAATTAAAAGCTGCAATCTTTTAAAATATAAGGTATACATACAACAATGTATAACAAACTGATTAAATGGAATAGAACATGAAAATCGACGTATATATGTACATCTTTATATATAATGAATGTTATAAAAGTATAGTATACATATATATTGTAATGTAACCAACAGGCATAATCAATAAATAATAGGTAGAAATAATGTTTTCATCAAACTATGAAATGTACCCAAATATTCACCTATATTTAGTTATTGAACGCTTATGTTTATAAGTGTAAATAATATGTAACACAAATAATGTAATGAGTCATAATGAGAAATTCGCCGTTTGAGCTAAATCTAATTTTTCTAATCAATCAGAGTGTAGACTTTTGCAAAGAATTATACCTATTCATACACAGAGGTCCCGCTATACTCTAGGTTTCTTGAGCAGTGTATACTACACATAATGTACGTATGTGTATTTAGTAAATATATATTACGCGACTAAATTGAAATTCGTTGTCTATATAGTCTGCGTTCTGTACACTGGCTTTATGTATATTTATGTAATATATGAGTACGTCACATATAGAAGGTCTACGTGGCCTGTCTATCATACATAATATAAGGCCCGCAGCAGACTTGGGACTGAAAAGTTAAGCCAAGACAAGTGTACACATTGAGTTGCAAAATATATCTCTGTACATATGTACGCTAACCGACCATCAAATTATAATCTTGAAATACAGACGGTTCAATAATAGTAGTTGTAAGAGAACAGCCTTGGTCTTGAAAACACACAAAAGATACGCTGAATTAACGATTCTGAGAAATTAAAAGTGTGTACAGATAAAAGATAGGCAACCTCTTTGAACGACATTACCAAATATCTAGACCTATGGCAATAGGTCGTTAGCTAGTAAAGCTAAGCGAACTATGTAGTAGGTAATATAGGATAGT